>SDVV010020327.1:0-13342 GCA_016164225.1 Gammarus roeselii
CTCTCTCCACCATTGCAACATGGGCCATCCTTACCCATGTGTACTTGTGAATATCTCGCTTCTTGAACAAACTGTTCCCGACCACCAGCTCCTGCTCCATACACAGACCTATCAGGTTTTCTCTACTGTCATTTCTACCGGGAACGCCATACCTTCCTATCGCATTCTCCACCATTTCATCTCCAACTCTCGCTTTAAGGTCACACAGTACAACTACATTGAAATGACCTCCAAACCTTTCAATACACTCACTCAAGTCCGTCCAGAATTGCCCCCTCTCCTCTTCACTCCTCTTGCTGCCAGGTCCGTAAGCACTCACAAATGCCCATCTTTCTACGCCTAACTGAACTTTCACCCACATCAATCTTGGGGACACCTCCTTCCATTCGGTAGCGCTACTAGATTAACCGATCACTCAATATCAAGACCACACCTTCTCGTGCCCTACCATCCTCCACACGAGACTTTCTTCCACTTTCAACACCAAACTCACATCTTCATACGAGAACAAATATTCACCCCGCCCCCAAAATTAACCACGCCTTCATTGAAAGATACAGATATAGCATGCTTATATATTCCTATCTATATCAGCTTCAGCTACTAGGCATCGGCCCACAAGGTCTTTGACACTGGTTGTTCTGGTGTAGAAGTGGGATAACATTTTGTTTTATATCTTGCTATGTTGAGATACAGTATGTATGTTCACCAATTCTAGTGGGAACATCGATTTTTATACAAATTGTGTGCACAATTGCATACTACGTAGTGTACGTATCTCATACATCCATCCCGACGAGTCTGTTGGTTGGGGGTTTCTCACCTTAGTAGCCTTACGACCACCCAACACACCAGCAAGGCTAAGGTGCAGAGCCTAACAAGAGGCTCTATGTCACAGCGCGCCAGATCCATGGAAGCACGGCAAACAAATGAACTTAACAATATAGAAATTTTGCTTCAAGGTAACGGATTATACAAAGATTTAATTGGTCATAACATGAAAAAAGTTTGACGTACATTATTAAGCTAGTTATATTCTGAAAATTGATACTACATCAGATCAGTAAGGGATTGAACTGTCAATTGTACTATCCCAGCCGGCAAGATATTTCACACACTGAGGACCAACTGCGGACATCAGAAGAGCGAGAGGGAACCAAAACGTGAACAAATAACCTCTAGAACCAACACTGGGAGCAAACAATGTCATATATATCAGTTCCTCTGCTTTACCATGCAAAATATTCCAATATTCTATCAGGTCTGATAAAATATATACGTCAACGTGAGAGGGCAGGACCTGCAAGATGTGGAGGAAGAATGAGAGACGTTCAGAGATACCTTGTTGAGATATGCGAGAAATGTGTGTGGTGTGCGCCGTGTTGGGCGGGTGCAGACGGAAGAGCTGCAAGTGGTGGAGCGAGGAGGCCAAACTGGCGGTGGCGCAGAAGATAACTGCTTTTGAGGAGTGGTTGCAAGAGCGGTCGGTGGTTGCCTATGACACCTGTAAGGAGAAAGGGAAAAAAGTAAAGCGAGTGGTGAGGAGAGTCAAAAGGGACGCTGATGCCACGAGGGGCAGACGGTTGTACCAGAATTTTGAGGAGAACATGAAGATGTTCTGTAAAGAGGGTGAGAAAGGGCGAGACATGAAAGTAGGAGTCGGTGAAAGATGTAAACGGCTATTTGTTGACGGAAAGTGGCGGTGTACGGAAAAGGTGGGCCGAGTATTTTGATGAATTGTTGAATGTCGAGGCTGACATTGTTGCTGTGGGTGGTGGTGCGCGGATCTCGGTTTTTGGACAGAGACTTGTTGCGGACATTACTGGCGAAGAGGGGCAGGAGACGGTGGAGGTGTTGAAAGCAAGAAAAGCCCCTGTTTTGGATGGCATTGCGACTGAGTGCCTGAAAAAGGGTGGAAAAACGATTGTCGAATGGTTGGTGAGGCTAGTGAATGAATGTTTTGTGGCAGGCAGGGTACCGATTGAGTGGCGCAGTGCCTGCATTGTCCGACAAAGGAGATGAAAGTGAATGCTGCAACTCGAGAGGTATCAGTTCGTTATGTGTGGTCGGTAAGTTGTATGGGGGAGTGCTGATCAAAAAGGTTAGAGAATGTACGGATTGCACAACTGGAGAGGAACAGTGTGGCTTCAAGAGACGTAAAGAGTGTGACGATCAGATCTTTGCAGTGAGGTGGTCTGTGAGAAGTACCTTGCAAAGAGGAAGGATGTGTTCTGGGCTTTCATGGATTTGGAAAAGGCATACGACAGGATTGACAGGGAAACGCTGTGGAGGGTGTTGCGTTTGATTGGAGTGGGCGGACATCTGTTGGAAGCAGTGCAGAGTTTCTATGCTGACAGCCGAGCATGTCAGAGTGGGATGCGAGGTGAGTGATTGGTTAACAGTGAAACTGGGACTAAGACAAGGCTGGGTGATGTCTCCCTGCTGTTCAATCTCTACATGGATGGAGTGATTAGGGAGGGGAACGCGAGTTTGCTGGGTCGTGGCTTCGAGCTGTTGGAAGCGAGTGGGTGGAGTTGGCAGTTGAGCCAGTTGTTGTTTGCGGATGATACAGCGCTGGTGGTGGATTCAGAGGAAAAGCTATGTAGGCTGGTGTCCGAGTTTGGTAGAATGTGTGAGAGGCGGAAGTTTTGAGTGAACGTGGGTAAAAGTTGAGTAATGAGATGCTCGAGGACTGTTGATGCGAGCAGAATTAGTGTCCTCCTGAATGGAGAGTTACTGGAAGAAGTTCATTGTTTCAAGTATCTGGGCTCACATGTGAAGAAGACTGAACTAGTGGAAACTGAGGTGAAGTCGTTAGTGAAGGAGGGGTGTAAAGTGCTGGGTGCACTGAAGTGTGTAATGAATTGCAGGACTTGAGGATGGAAGCAAAGAGAGGGCTGTACGAAGGTGGCGTTGTCTCAACTGTGCTATACCGAGCTGAGGCTTGGGGGATGAGAGCACAGGAGAGAAGAAGGTTGAATGTTTTCGAGATGAAATGTTTGAGGAGCATGACTGGATTGTTGCTGAGAGACAGGTACACGAACGACATGGTTAAAATTAAAATGGGGATGGTGAAAAAACTGGAGGACCGAGTGGATTTGCATGTTCTGGGATGGTTCGGGCACATGGGGAGGATGGATGAAGGGAGATGGGTTTAAAGAGTGATGAAGGCGAAGACGAGTGGTCGCAGGGCTAGAGTTAGACCAAAGTTTGGGTGGATGGATGGTGTTGAGCAGGCGCCAGGAAGGAGAGACATGAATGTGGAAGTAGCTAGAGAGCGTGCAACGAACAGGCATGAGTGGAGAATGATTGTGAATGGTTGATTTTTGACGCTGCTCTGATGTGCTTTTCCGCCCTTGGCATCACATTATCGGGATTGTCGTGGGTGGGCGGGGCCCGGCCATCATGATGCGGCGGGGGTAGACCAGTGAAAACTATCGGGCCCTGCTGCTGACAACGGATCCTCGGAAAGCACTCGTGACCCAGAGTGTGTGTTGCGAGGGGGGGAGGTGATGGCCAGACCCTTTAGCGCCAACGGCCTAAGTTGTGTTGTGAGTGTGAGCGTATGGGGGTGGTAGGTGCGCCTTGCCGTCGACCACCTCCCTTTCTGGGGGATTCAGCCTAATATCTGTAATGTACTGTATGTGATAGATTATGCCTGCTTTCAATTGTCAGGTTCCGCCGGGTACGTATGCTGCCCCTCCTATCAGCTAGACTGTTCATTTTGAGCCTTAGCATCCCGTCTACGGTTTTGTTGTACCTAAGTGGTCCTGCAGCTCATTACACTCTTCCGTGAACGCGGCACTTTACACCCCTCCTTCACTCACGACTTCACCTCTGTTTCCAATAGTGCAGTCTTCTCCATATGCGAGCCCAGATACCTAAACCACTGAACTCCTTCCAACAACTCTCCATTTAGGAAGACAATAAAACTGCTCACAACAACAGTCCTCGAGCATTTCATTACCACACTTATACCCACGTTCACTCATAGCTTCAACCTCACACTTTTTACCAAACTCGGACACCAGCCTACATAGCTTCTCCTCGGAATCCGCCACCAGCTTCGTATCATCGGCAAACAGCAACTGGCTCAACGGCCAACTCCGCTCATTCGCTTCCAATAGCGCGAAGCCACGATCCAGCACACTCGCGTTCACCTCCCTGACCAGTCCATCCATGTAGAGATTAAACAGCCTGGGAGACGTCACCCAGCCTTGTCTCAGACCCACTTTCACTGTGAACCAATCACTCACCTCGCTTCCCACTCTGACACAAGCTCGGCTGCCAACATAGAAACTCTGCACCGCTTTCAACAGATTTCCGCCCACTCCATACAATCGCAACACCCTCCACAGCGCTTCCCTGTCAATCCTGTTGTATGTCTTTTCCAAATCCATCACACTGCAAAGATCTGATCAGCACACCCTCTACCATTCCTAAAGCCACACACCTCCTCTCCAATTGTGCAATCCGTACATTCTCTAATCCTTTTGATCAGCACTCTACCAAACGACCTACCGACCACACATAACAAACTGATACCTCTTGAGTTGCAGCATTCGTTTTCATCTTCTTTCCCCTGATACAGTCGAACAATGCAGGCACTGCGCCACTCAATCAGTACCTCGCCCCTACGAAACATATGTTCAGTAGCCTCACCAACCATTCGACAATCGTTATTCCACCCTTTCTCCGGCACTCAGTCGCAACGTTTTCCAAACCAGGTTCTTTTCCTGCTTATATCACCTCCACCGCGTCCTCCCCCTCTTCGCTAATAATGTCTGCAACAAGTCTCCTTAAACCGGCATCCGCGCACCACCACCAACAAGTCAACCTCTCTGTCATTCTCGACATTCAACAATTCATCAAAATACTTGGCCCACCTTTTCCGTACACCGCCACTTTCCGTCAACAACTGGTCGTTTTCATCTTTCACCTCCTCCTCGTTTCCGGTCTCTCCCTTTCTCACCTTTTTTTCAGAACTTGTTTTTGTTCTCAAAATTCTGGTACAACCGTCTGCCCCACCTGGCATCAGCGTCCCTTTTGTCTCTCCTCACCACTCTCTGTACCTCCTTCCTCTCCTCCTTACAGTTGTCAAAGGCCACCGCTTATCGCGCTTGAAACCACTCTTCAAAAGCTGTTTTTTTCTGCGCCACCGCCAGTTTGACCTCTTCGTTCCGCCACTTGCAACCCTTCCATCTGCACTCTCCCACACGGCGCATACCACACACATTTCTCGAACATCTCAGCAAGGCATCTCTGAACGTCTCTCATTCTTCCTCCACATCTTGCAGGTCCTGCCCTCTCACGTTGTCTTATCTATTCTATCAGATCTGATAGAATAGTGAAATATTTTGCATGGTAAAGCAGAGGAACTGATAAATATGACATTGTTTGCTCCCAGTGTTGGTTCTAAAGGTTATTTGTTCACGTTATGGTTCCCTCTCGCTCTTCTGATGTCCGCAGTTGGTTCTCAGTGTGTGAAATATCTTGCCTGCTGGGATAGTACAATTGACAGTTCAATCCCTTCCTGATCTGATGTATTATCAATTGTCAGAATATAACTAGCTTAATAATGTATGTTGATTTTTTTCATGTTATGACCAATTGAATCGCTGTATAATCAGTTACTTTGATTTTTTTTTCCAGATTGTTAAGTACATTTGTTTGCCGTGCTTCCATGGACCTGGCGTGTTGTGACAAAGAGCCTCTTGTTAGGCTCTGCACCTTAGCCTTGCTGGTGTGTTGGGTGGTCGTAAGGCCACCAAAGTGAGTAACCCACAAACAACAGACTCGTCGGGATGGATGTATGAGATACACTAGGATTGGGGAACATACATACTGTATCTCTACATAGCAAGACCTGAAACTAAATGTTATCCCATTTCTACACCAAAGCAACCAGTGTCAAAGACCTTGTGGGCCGATGCCTAGTAGCTGAAGCTGATATAGATAGGAATGCATAAGCATGCTATATCTGTATCTTTCAATGGAGGCGTGGGTTATTTTGGGGGCGGGGTGAATATTTGTTCTCGTATGAAGATGATATCCCGTCACAACCCTCGATGAGAAGCCTTCCCATGTGGAGGATAATGCAATGGAACCAGGTGATAAGCCTGCTAACACGGATACTTGATTGATTTTTATGCTCGGGAATTGAACATGACAGGCCCAGAGGTTGTACTACACAGAGGGAAGAGCCGAGCTAAATAATGTCTTGGTGTTTGCCTCTTTTTCATCAATGAGGTATATGTTCAGTGACAATAATATGAGCTAATTGGAATGACTCAGCGGTCTTGTTTGAAAATTGCAAGGGGGTTGCTGGGTCAAGTGGACAGAGTAGATAGATGATGAAGGGTAACTCAACTGTAATTATGGGATACCCCATTTAATTAGTTAGCGTACCTCATAGTGCTAAGCCCTTAAATAAAGTTGGGGTTATTAATTGCACCATGTGCGGAGAATGCAAGTTTCTGTAATATGCATTACCTAGGGTAAGCTAAGTATCTACTTGTAACCTTGGGCTAAGACTGAATTAGCACACACACGAGCTGAAGGTCCACTCACGTCCTGGACACTGTTTGGAAGAGTCGATAAGAGTAGGGTCCAGGTATTGCAGTTGACCGCACCATCCTACCTCCCCGGAAAGCTATGGGTAAACTGTCGGTACAAATGTAACAGACTACAGGTTCCTTCAAAGCCAGTGTCTTGGGAATTCAGTTATGTCTAACGGGCGATGCAAGTCTAGCCCACAGTCACTGTAGAAACGATAGGAGGGAGCCTTTGATGGAGATTTGCTACAGGTGGGGTTGTTGTTCTTGTTGATTGCCAGAAGAATCCTAACTGATGATTAGGGAAACCTGCTAAGGAGAATGCTGATAAGGCCTTGGTCAAAGGGGCCCAGAACATTAGTACATTTATTGAGTCTCGTCCTGACTATTTAGTTCCATACCAGAGATGGATGGGAAGGACCTCTGTATCTAGTCGCGAACTGTGGGGAGGAGTATTCGGTGAGCGTAAGCAACCAAAGTGCGCTATGCCAGAGTGAGTACGGTTATGGGATGGGCTGGCACAACATTCTGCGAACGCCACCTTGAAGCCGAACGGGGTTTGTAGTGACATATCGTTAGACCCTAATATTCTGGGACGTGACTGCAAGTGGGCATTTAAGTCCTGAACCAGGAAAGACATTTTGCTGTAAGGGTTGGTATGCATGACATATCAGGGCCTGCCTTCTTGAAAGAAACAGCCCGGGTCTGATAATGTCGAATCTCCTTCAGCATAGGATTGATCCTGATATTGAATAGCAGAGGGTTAGGCACAAATCCAGTTATTGGTTAGTCACCTTAATGGCCGCACTACTGCCTAACACGATCAAGGCCAAGGTGCAGGGCAGAACAGGAGGCAAAAACGCCACAGCCTGCCAGTACCTTGGAATCAGGGCAACATAATGTACATTACAATCTGAACTTAGTGCTTCAAGACAACCGACTGTATTGCAATGAAGTTGGTCAGAAGATAAGGCTAGTCAAACTGTAAAAGGATCATCATACTACAGATCAGAAAGGTCTTGCTTATAATGAGCAATATCTGTCGATTGAACTGTCCCAGTAAGCAAACCATTTCACGCAAAAACTAACACATTTAACTCTAAAATACCTACTGCCGACATTAGAAGAGCGAGAAGGAAACGCCAACTTCAGCAGATTACCTCATTTACCAACTCGGTGTCAAATGAAAGCATATTCAGGTGATCCTGTGATATACCATAGAAAGTTTCCAATAATGTATCAGATTTGCCTTTAGAAGCTGTCTCTTTATATAAAAACAAATCCAGGCTCTACAAATGACAACTGTAGGCCTTATCAGAAAATCCATCGATGTTTCAAGTCCATTGTCTCAGAATAGATTGAAGCAGCCTGCAGTTCCCACAAAATCCGGTGTTCCAAACACAGCTCGGGGGATGGATGGATGATTATTCATTTTATAGATCATTAACACTTTATTTTAGTATTTTATTATTTCTTCTTGCTTGGGCTCTATTATTTTTCTCTGCCCTTTTTTCATGGTGATAAATTTTGAATTTGTTATTATTATATGTTTCGAGGTTGGTTGAGACAAGGTGACCCAGGGAGGGGAGGTTTTTGTGGGACCCGCGGGACTCGGGGACCCGGGGTTTCAGGAACCCGGGGGACTTGGGAGACCAGGTGGATTTGGGAGGATTCACTTGGACCTTTCTGGGGCCCCTTGGGACACTCTTGAGACCCTTTAGGACCCTTTTGAGAAACTGTGGGACCCTTTAGAAGCCCCTCTGAATCCTGGAACCTCTGCTTCCCCCTCCCAGCGCTGTAAAACCCATACACAAGAAAATGTTTGTGAGATGCATGAGTAGAACAATTGACCATTACAGTACGCGGATTGCTGGCGCAGAGGGCGAGGGTCGCGTCGAGGCTGGTCGAGGTGCGTCGAGATCAGTCGAAACATGTTGAGGCGAGTCGAGTTGGTCGCGACGAGCTGAAACTGGCCGAAATGATTCAAGACAAACCGAGATGAGCTGAGGCGAGGGGTCTCGGGGGACTCGAGGAGCTCGGGAAGGCCCGGGGGACATGGGTCACCCTCCGGGATTCATCGGGCTCTTTTGCGACCCAAGGGACCAATGCCCCCCCGTCTTATCCTCTTGAACAATCAGTGCGAAATCAATAAACCGAGCAGTTTTTCTGCCCATGACAAGCCTGCTCTTACTTTCTTGTTCACAATTCACAATATTATAACGCTGGAGTATTTGTGCGGGAGTTCGTGTTGTTGATTTTGTGAGTGGGTATTTTTTCTTCAGTCTGTGCTCGCTGCGCGTGCTCGGACCATACGCCGTTTCTGGGGTTTACCTGGATTGCGCAGCTATAAAACCTTGTGACGCGTTGCGGTTGGAGTGAATCTAATCCGTTAAGCCATAGACCTTGTACCAATTCTTGGAGTTCTGAGTGTTAGGAGGCGGGGATTCGTTTTGTCTGAGTCTTTATCTTGCCTGACTAAATAAATAGTACTTGAAATCAAATAGACCGCGTAGCTGGAAACATTGTGTTGCGTTGCTGTCGGAGCTGACTTAGTCCGAGTAGCCGTGAACCTTGCACCAATTTCGACAATACTATCTGTGCGCACTGGCGTATGGACATATACATGAGGTTCTGAGGGGTTGGAGGCGAGGATTAGTTTCGGTTCATCTGAGTCTTTATCTTACCTAAATGAATAAATTGCATGTAAATAACTAAACCGCGTAGCTGTAAATATTGTGTTGCGTTGCTGTCGGAGCTGAATTTGCCCGTGTAGCCACTGACCTTGTACTAATCTTGACGATGCTACCTGTACGCACTAGGGTGCGTATATATATATACTCTTTAAGTTCAAAAGGATTGGAAGCGGAGGTCCGTTTCGAGTAAGCGTTTTTTCTTTTGCGCACCAGCATGTGTCTGACATAGCTAAAATTTTCACTTCCTTTCTAACGGTAAAAGCGTTTTTTTTTCCTCGCACACCTAGGCGTGCGAGCCTATTGGAATCAATGATCATCGAGTCCTACGGGCGATCCTATTATGACTCGCGTTGAGGCTCTGGTGGAAATGAGGCCCAAATCAAATCCAAACACAGAATATAATATCCATGTGTGGGTTCCATTCACTACTAATAAGGACTGCATGAACTCTTGAGGCTCTCATACACTTTACCTCAACAAATCTCCACAAACACTTGTCAACCCATCAGCCATTGCAGTCACCGCTCGGATGTGATGATGGAATCTGAGACTTGTATCTACATTGAACATGCAAATCATTGCGTGTTGGCAAAATTCAATACTGTACACCTCCTTGGAGGATAAATTCTAACTGAATTTCGAGCATCAAATCTACACAACCCCTCTATAAGCGCATCACAACACACTTGTCTGGATTTAATCTATGATCCCAGTACCTTGCAACTGCAGCAACTGTATGCAACCCACTTTGGAGTGACTGACACTGAATGGTAGGCTTAGTGCCCTTACGTGAATTCTCAAGTACCGCTTGTAGTCATCTGTAAAGGCTTTCATGAAAGACTTCTGGAGATATGGTTATTATAGATCAAGAACAGCAGTAGTCCAAGAACAGAGCCCTGAGGAACATCTCTAGTTACATAAATCGGGCTGCTAACACGGCGACCCACACAAACACCCATCACTCTGCCAGATAGGAATGCAGAGATTCAGGTCGTCGAAAAACGGCAAATATCCTAAGATTCTAGCCTGGATAGGAGCACAGCAAAACTTGCCATGTCAAATAATCTTGAAAAGTTAAACACTAATACATCCACAAAATATTCTTTGTCAATCCATTTCCGGGCATAATCGTAGGTCAACAGCAACTGATTCTCAGTGCAACGGTTACTCCCAAAACCATCCTGATGAGGTGACCGCCTATGGATGAGCTCACAAAGACTTTCGTCAGAACCCCAGTGGAGATGAACCCCTTAATCTAATAAGATATTATTGCTCTCAAAATTTTCGGTCAATTGGGCCGTTACAATTCGTTTCATGATTTGCAGCAAACAGATGTTGAGCTTGCTGGTCGGCAATTCAGATGGTTAGTGTGAGACTCTGCCTTGAATATTGGAACAGTGCATGATTTGCTCCAACTTCAAGGAAAGTTCCTGTGTCCATTGACCTATGAAAAATTAAAACAGGTAGGGAGAGCTCGTTAGCATTATGCCTACGCCTGGTCATGGTTGGAGACTGAGCGCCATCTTGTTGACAAATGTGTGAGCTGTGCAGTCCTCTTGATGTTACTGCTTGGATAGCCAGCGGTAGTGTGCGAGTAGAACTTTGTGTGCTCATCAGTGCAAGACGTTGCAGTATCAGATTATCACAATCTATGATGATCATCAGAGACCCTGAGTAAAAGGCAAATCCTGTTGCATTTAGTCATTACCCGACAGAATTGTAGACAAATTTTGGCAACTCGTACCTTTGATTAGATTTCCTAGCTGCAGCATTGTCTGAAGTGTGCTCCCTATGAGGCGTGAAGTATAACTGTCCATGCATGCGGCGGTGAACCCGTATTAAATGATGACACTGAGATCTATGACAAAGCTATTAAAGGTGGCGAAGTAAACAGCGGTGATGTAACGACCAATGCTGACTTCAGCAAATATGGCTCATTATTAAAGGATGGTGGGATTGTGAGCTAAGTGCCTGGGAAAAATCGCCAACCACCTTTCAAACGTACACTTCCTAGATGAGGGGGCACTCCAAGGCAGCGTCCTCTCTTGGACCCTATTTGCAATCGCAATCAATGGGATCATGGGAGTAATCCCTCCCTTCGTGAATGGCTCCCTGTACAATGACGACTTCATGATTTACCCTTCTGCCGCAGCCGTTTCTAACGGCAACTGCCGAGTGCTATTTCTCAGGTGGTCTCTTGAACGAAATTTTGAGGGTTCAGAATTTCTCTAAGCAAAACTTGTGCACTCCATAACCATTGGTCACGTGCATACACAGAACCTGACCTCTGACGCCATAGATGAATGATCTCTTCCATACCTACTGTCCGCTTTTTAGGACTAATATCCGACCAGAAACTAACTTGGAACTACCACGTGCATCAGCTCAAGATAGACTTCACACTTCGATTTATTATTCTTCCGATCACGTTGCACTTCACCTGGGGTGCAGATGCACCTCACCTGGGGTGCAGACAGAACAATATTATTACGCCTTTACCGTGCTATAATCCGGTCTAAACTGGATTATGGTAGCTTTGTCCACGGCTTTACAAAACTTGGTACCTTGAATCATTGGAACCAGTCCACAATGCTGCACTTCGCACCAGCATTGAAGGATTTCGCTCCTCTCATTTTGAGCCTTTTATGTGAAACAGGTGACCCAAGTCTTGCCCTGCAACAATAACAATCCTGCAGCTCCTTCCTAACCTTGCTCCCTCTTCGAGTTTTAACAGCGCATTGAGCTTCTAACTGCAGACCTTGGACCAACACGTATCATGGTAGACCCTCTTCCGCGAGATGCGATTCCTTTTTTGCGTATAGCGGAAAACATGCGCTGCTCTCGATACTTTGATAGCCGAAAAGCGGGCAATGCACGACAAAGCCTTTGAGATCTTTGCAGCTCGTGTCGTTGCGGAAACTCACTACGCTGATAGCTTACATGTGTTCACTAATGAATGAAAAGACGATGCTGTGGGCATTGTATTGGTACTACGCAAGCGCGTAGTCACTATGTGACTACTACCAGCATCGTCAGTCTTTACTGCCAAACTCAGTCATTGCCGACGCTCTTTCGGCGGCAGATGCTCTTCCAGATGATATTATCTTGAGTTTTTGACCAAGAGGACATCCAACTATTGCCATCCTGTTGCTTCGGCAAACCTGCGCTGGCTTGTACGTTTATTTTCCAGGAACATGGGTGTTTGTTTATGCTGGGTTCCGAACCCTGTAGGATTGCGGAGAGCTGCATTGGCACTTGGTCCTGCAGAACAATGCCCCTTCATATAATGACTGTTTTCCCACACTTAAAAATGATGTACGAAACAAATGGAAAACTGAATGCTCTGTTGTTCCATTGAGAAATCAATTGCGCTCTATCAAATACACTAACTCCCTGGGTGTCTAGAATATGACCTCGCCGAGCATGTTGTTGAAGGTCTCCTTGGTCTAAAAATCGAGATATTGGCATCCAGCTGTGGGTCAGATGGCCGCTACAAGATCTCGTCGGGCTGAGATTATTCTCTGCCGATTACGAATTGGGCGTTGTAGACTGACGCACAGACATATAATAGAAACTTTGCCTTCTCCATTCTGCATGGACTGTAAAGTCCCCCTCTTACAATTGCCTGTGTCCTGGTAGAATGCCCAACTTGGACGGAAAGCCGACACACCCACTGTACCAGGAGCCGGCCTAATGCTTACTGAGTTCCCAGGATTTCATTTGTGGGACCACATCTCTGATACCTTCGAGAAACCAACGTTTTAGTGAAATGTAATCTGTCATGGATGGATCACACCTCATCTTACTTGCCGATAGATTCCTCCTTCCTTCACGGAAGGTCACGGTTTTTCCTAATACACTTCTAAGACAGCTGTCGTGACTTGGGTATACTATGTGCCAAAACAAAACCCGAAGACGAAGATGACTTGTAAATTATTTGATGCAGAACTAGCTACTATCTTGACGTTGGTGACTGAAGGACATCGAATCTTACCTAATCTATATTAAGAGAGCGCAGAAATAATCTGTTAGTATAGTTACGTATGAACCATTTTGCATTAATGTATTATTCCTGTATGTGCCAGCATGCATAAT
>SDVV010020328.1:0-13342 GCA_016164225.1 Gammarus roeselii
TATATATAAGTTCCGAAGAAATGCCCCAATTCCTACAAAGAATTATTTGTTAAATGAAAACAAAAAAATTGACGTCTGAAATCTGTCCATGTAAAGTAACTAAAATATTACTCTGAATTAAAGTAAATACTGTAAAGTAAATTAAACGAAAGATATTACAGACTAACACTTTAATAATTCATACCTTCTCTTTTAACCCGTGTGAACGGTATGATACAATTTTCAGATAAGAAGAATTAGTTTCATCTTAGCCTGAGCTTAGCTCAGTTTTCATACGAAGTTATACTCATATAATCATCAGTAAAAAATCCTCACTGTACGTCATACATGAATCACGCAGAGAATACAAATAAAAATCATCTCATCCCGCATCTAGTAATACAAAATATTTACCTATCTGTTGCTTACAGAGAAAGCGTATATCGCAATTTAACTTCAATTTTACAATTTGTAGCTACAAATTATAAAATCAAAGTTAAATTGCGATATACGCGTTCTCTGTAAGCAACAGATGTGTAAATATTCATTATCACTAGATGCGGGGTGAGATGATACTCACTTATCAAGTTCAAAATGACTCCGGCGCTAATCTAGAATGTGTCACTTGCCGCTAATCGTACACTCCTGGACTATTGTGCGGCGGTAGTTCTTTTAGACAAACGCGTAATACGACTCGAAATAGCAGTGCAAAATAGAGAGCTGTAAATTTACCCTATAGACCGAAGGGATTAAACAACTGAAAGCACAGTTTGCTCATGCCTCGAGCGCCCCACCCACTGCAGAGGCAGTTAACGCCTCTGAAGGGCGTGCATGAACTACTTGTGGAATCAAAGGTATGATAAACAGCAAAATAGGAACAACTAAAAAATGTTCATAACTATCCTGAATCAATTAAATGAACTTCAAGAACACTTAGGCTCTGATTTGGCCAAGAAGCTTACAGCTCTAAACTCAGAGACCAACTATCGCATCAAATCGATAGAAAACACGGTCAATGGCCGTGCGGCACAGTACTTAGTCGTAGTTAATAGGCGGCAGCCCGTCAGTGAGAAAACATCACACAGTGTGCGATAGTCGTGCCACATCCAAACCGATCCGTGTAGCCGTTTTGATGAACTGCTCGACAAAATCGACTCTCAGAATACAGAGGAAATAATTGTGATTGGCGATTACAATGTCACCTCCTTCGAATCAAATCATCAAAAATGGAGAGTACAGCGAAAACACTCATAAACCAGACTTGATAATTGACAAGATTGAAAGCATAATCAAAAAGGAAAACATACATATTTCTAACCCGATAATACTACAACTCGGAGCGAAAGACGTAGAGCGCAGACGGAAAAAATATGAAAGATGTATAAAACCATGCTAACAAATATCAAACGATCGCACGCAAACATCCATGTAACTGCCATCTTGACCTATTCAAATCAAAGTAGATACAACATGAGCAAGATTATATTTCGAAGCAATCGCTTAGCAACTTTATGCTAAGCTCAGCTAATCTCATTCTCGGACAATTTGGAAACGACGATCGACCTAAAAGACTGTGAATTCAAGAGAATCACCAACATAGCACGCATAAACACGTCAGGGCTTGATACCCTTGGAAACATCCTTCCGAACATCAGTGCTGGTGTCATCATCATCGTCATCATTATTATTGCGCAACGGAATGAGTCAACAGCCGCCGCCCGACTCAACAGTAATCACAAGAGTAATCGCGGACCTTGCTGTAACGATAGAGGAACAGACCACAAAAACCGATATACTCCACCAACACAAGAGCCTATCAAAGGCCCACAGCAGCCCCTGACCGTGGCCAAAGAGTTTCTGGCAGGATTCCAAGCCGAAACACTCTCAAATGTGACTATGTAAACGCTAGAAGTAATCGAGACAAAATCAACGAATTGGGAATCCTCGCAGTTAACGAAGAGATGGACATAATAGCCATCACAGAATCGTGGATGAAACCGAGCACCATAAATTATTCAGGCGAATTCACTCTCCCGTGTTTCTCACTATTTCACAAAGATAGACAAGGCCGTGAGGGCGGAGGAGTATTGTTCCTCGTAAAAATAATCTATAAATAATAGAGGTTTCTATTCAAAGCATCAGACACGACATAGTATCAACTCACGTAGTCGGTAAACATACAAAGTATCAAATCACACTAGTTTATGGTCCCCCCAAGAATATTGTCGCAGATAATAGCGATCTTTATGCAAACCCCTCGTCGATATCGTCACAAAACAAAACAGTATAGTGCTTGGAGACTTCAATATTCCTGACATTGATTGGGAAACAGACGAATGTACTGCCACTGACCAGCGTCTGATTGAATTTGCTGCCGATAAGTTCATGACCCGAATGGAAAAGACACATACAAAAAGTATCATAATCTTTCGATATATTTATTTAGTGCAAACGATTTTCATGTCACGAACGTTGCAGTGGACGAACTACTCGGAACTAGCGATCATAACTGTATCCGTTACATAATACAGCTCGTGTTGGAAACGTCAATAAACGGCGAAAAGCCCAAAACTTTAGATTAGCAAGCATTGATGGCATAAGAGAGTCGATTGTGTCAGCAAATATAACCCTCGGACAGGCATTCAATCAATCATTGAACATTTTTTTGACTAAACTTAAAATTATTGAACGAGAGAACATCCCGCGCTGAATCAGGCAAACAGCAGTCAATCAGATTAGGTGCTGGAAAGGAGAATTGCAGCATCTTCAGTTGTTAAAGAAAGCAAAGAACTAGGTAAAACAGAAACACCTACATGACGACGTTGCAAAAAAAGAAATTCAAAATTAGCTGAAGAGTTGTAAAGAAGGTCATGCATTATAAAAAGGAAGATTACAGAAGTGAAATTGCGGCGGATGGCAAAACTAATCCGAAACAAAGTTTTAGTTATATTTCGAGCCAAAAATTCAAGCTCTGTAATTGGTCCTCTTGAGCACGATATTGGTGAGCTGGAAACGGACGAAATTAAAATGAGTGCCCTACTTGATCAATACTTTTGTTCTATATTTACGTTACAGAATCAGGATATTTCTAATCCTGAGGAAATCATATAGCTAAGACGAATTGAAGCTCTCAGCACTGCGAACTTTTCCCCTTCCAAAGTTTTTAAATATATATATAAATTGAGTCACAAATCTCTAGGTCAAGACTAAACTCATCCTTTAATTCTGAAAGAGACTGAAACGAAATCGCCGAACATTTATCTTTTTTTTCACCCAATCTCCTACAAATGGCACCTGCCCCTCTCAATGGAGAGAGGCAAATGTTACCCCAATTTTTAAATAAAGGACAAAAAGCTTTCTGGAAAATCATTCTCCAATTAGTCTCACCGCAGTCATTGACAAATTGATGGGAAGTTTGATCACGGATAAAATGATAGAATTCTTATAATCAAATCAGTTGATATGTGACTCTCAGCATGGCTTCAGACGCAATCGTTCAATATAATTTAATTTCCCATCGCGAAATCTCCGATTGCATCATTTACCGTGACTTTTAAAAAGCCTTAGATGACGTTCATCAAAACCTATAGTTAATAAATTGTACAGCGTCGGCATTCGAGGTGAGCTAATAACTGGATGATATGCTGACTCACGGACAGACGACAGCAAGTCGTACTTAACGGAGCTTCCTCCAATTAAGGTAAAGTTACAAGCGGAGTGCCTCAAGGATCCGTGTTAGGTCCAATTCTCTTCTTAATATTCATAAACGATATCGATAGCAGCGTTTTTTCGAACATTAGCAAGTTTCCAGACGATACTATGCTAGGAAGACAAGTTCAAACCAAAACTTGAGTGTAAGCAGATTCAATTAGACTTGAACAAAATTGTTGATTGGTCAGAAAAGGTGGCAAATTAAATTAAGGTCGACAAATGTAATGTTATGCACATTGACCATCATAGCCCTAAAACGAAAATTCAATGTCCGGAAAGAAAATGCTGCCGAAAAATGCAATAAAATGTTACGCATAATAATCCGCACAATCTTGTGCATGAGCAGAAACAGTATTCTCATGGTATATAATGTATTCGTAAGACTACACCTTGAGTATTCCGTCCAATTCTGATCTCCAAATCTTAGGAAAGACGTTATTAAATCAGGAAGGTTCAAAATAGAGATACTAAACTTATCTCTACGCTACTCAATAAATCGTACGAAGGCAGACTACGTGAACTCAACCTTTATTAGTTAGAGAAGCGTAGAGTCAGAGGTGGGATGATCGAAGTGTGGAAGATAATGACAAGTAAGAAAAATTTTTTAATGAGCAAACCTTTCCACTCTAGATGTGAACGGAGTGACCAGGAAAAATGGATACAAAATCGTTGGCAAGCATTTCACACTCGATTTCGCGTGCAATTTCTTCACGTATAGAGTTGTCAAGGAATGTAACGGACTTCCCGCGGAAATTGTAAACAACGATATAATCGAAACGTTTAAGTCACGGCTTGATAAATTCTACTATAATCGCCGCTAAATATCTTTCAGTTATAACACTCTCACCAGCACCTTCGTGAAAAACGGTGGCCGGCTTGACACACGGCATTGGTACTAGCATGATGAAAATGTACCTGGCATTGGTACCTGCTCGTTGCAAAACGGTGTTCTCCAATGAAACCGGTCAGCATTGGTTTAATGAGAAATGAAACTGTGAGAATCTCAGATCAACATCGTAGGTCGGTGACTTTCTCTTTAGGTGGTGATTTGAGTTGCTTCGATTATCATCGTTAAATGCTGATTCCTTCCACAAACTTTCTCTTTCTTGATCTATTGTGACAAAAAGTACACAGACACATGATGCTCTTTTAGATGTTCTACTTTAAAACAAATTTTTTAACTCTCAAAAGACAACACAGTTGGGACCAAAATGCCTGTCGTTGTCTTCTTACACTTGTAAACACTTGCAAACTTGTGCACTCATGATCCGATGTATTGTACCATTTCACTCGACCACGAACCAGTCCATGACCTAGTTAATTATATCACTGAACTCTACCATGAACCGACCAGGATCCAGCGTAATGCACCACTCCGCTCGATCATGAACCAACCTATGGCCCAGAGAATTGACCACTTCATTCGATCATGAGCAATTCAGGGTTCAGCGAATTGTACCCCTTCACTTGACCATGAACCAATCAATGGCCCAGTGAATTGTACCACTTCACGCGATCATGAGCCAACCAAGGCTCAGTGAAATGTACCACTTCACTCAATCGTGAACCTAACATGGTTTAGTGGATTGTACCACATCTTCGTAGCCTGTACCTACCTGTCCGATCATGGCGAGGCAAGCCGAGGGCTGCGCCTCCGTCTTGTACTGCCAGTCGAGGTCTGAGAACTGCAGGTAGCCGGCAATCCCTGGCACGTCGCTCAGAGAAGTCTCGTTGCCGCCTGCCTCCAGCAAAAGCACCGTCGTGCCCGGCACCTCCGATAGGCGGTTGGCCATTACTGAGCCAGCTGAGCCTGAGCCAACTGAAGGGTGGGGGAGAAGGATTAGAGAGAGGGATGGAATACAAGGGCCATCATCTACTAAGCCAGCTGAGCCTAAAGCAACTTTTTGGATTGGAAGTGATTCTCGTCAGGGCCATCATGACCTGAGCCAGGTGAGCTGATGCCAGCTAGGTGATAAGGGGACCATGGAAGGGGGGGAACTGTGGGTTTGGTGAGATTGAGTATCTATGAGGGCCATCACACACAGTGGCAGCTGAGCCCGAGCCAAGTGGGGACTCGGGAGGGAGGGAGGGCAGGTAGAGGGAGGGGAAGAATGAGGAAGAAGTTTTAAAATATGGAACATGTGTATAAAGGTGCAGTATAGTTTGTAGTGAAATAATCATGCGAGGAGTTTTATGAGGTTGTTTAACTGTAGAGTTCTCTAAGTGGGAAGATTTGATGTTGGTTTCAGGAAGCACGTCGTTCAACGTATATATCACGGATAATTCATGTATGGAATATTTTTAACAGCATCGTTTTATCCTTTACTGTTACAATGGCAACAACGTCGAATAATTTTTTCGCTTAAAATAACGTGGGATTCGTGAGTAACATTAAATTGGTGCCTTCGAGATGAGTCATCGTTTAAGAGAGTGAAAGCTTTAGTGCCCCCCAATGACAGCTGGTGCGGGGTCTAACCCTCGTTACTGTCGCTGTATCACGACTGCGAAGTTATTCTTTACTGCCTACAACAACTGGTCTAGGCTATGACGTCATCTTGAACCCACCAACAAATGCGGTATAAATCACCATATTGCCAGATGCTGAATGTTTATCTACATCCACACCGGCAGCTGGTAGACGCACGTTCTCATGCCAAATTTTGCTGCCTACGACAATCGAAGTAAGTATTTACCCCCTGCAGCAGCTGGTCCAGGCAAGGTGACATCATCTCATGCTTTTAACTTATTATTTTTCATTTCATCGAGTACACTATACCACAAACCAGGTGGCAGTTCTATCAGCCCTAGGGAAATAAATAACAATAAGACGCCCACGCAGGGGGGTTTGGATCCGCCCAATTTGGAGCGCCATCTGTTAGATGGACCATTGCTTGGTAACTAATGATTTATTTGATACTGGGAATTATTTTGATGTATTATAACTGAAAATGGCTTCCTAATGAAATAATAATGTAATAACATGACTACAAATAGGTTTAAGGCAAGATTTGAATAAAGTTGACATGGTAGCCGCCGGTGCTGCCATCTGACGAACAGACCAAGACCAAGGCCGGTGCTGCCATCTGACGAACCGACCAAAATAAATCGAAGGGCAGATTGAAATTGAAGCCATTTGAAGCCACCTTTTATCTATTACTTCACCGTAGCCATGAATCAATATATTTATTGATTTTTGGATAAATTTACTATTTGATCTATTCTTCTGGTGGCCTCCCTCATCTGTAAACAGTGTTTGTAACCATTGCTTCTCAAAACTTTGATCGAATAATGTTGGTGTATGCGCGCTTTTGCATTTCCCAAAATAACATTCTATAAGACATCCCGGCGCCCTGACCAGCTGCTGCTAGTAGTAACGGATTGCTCTGTAGTCTAGATACAAAAACAAACAACATGGAACATGGCATGCACCTACAGCTCGTGGGAGTATAGAAACTGCACATTATTTTGTGATAGCTGCAGCTTCTCTACCCTTTGAGTAGCATTTATTCTTTAACACATGGGAAGGGACGCGGGAGCCATCATCAAAATGCGTTTCCAATTTTTTTTATCACAAAGTGGTTCTAATTAAAAGTGCTAACAAGCCTCAAACCCCTGCACCTAAAATGGTGTGTAAAGCATGGATCCCTATCAGGTCACGATCGACAAGTTACCCATCAACACATTCTCTCACTGAACACCCTACTTCAGTCTCGAACCCGGCAAATAACTCTCAGGATCCCTGTGCGCCTTCACATGTCTCTCTGGCCCTTGCATTTCTCTTCAGCTTGTCGGGGAGGAGAATACTATCTTTATCAGTCTATGTGTTACTCCAGCTTTCCTTCTGTTTCATCAAAATCGGTCCAATGGCCTCAGCGCAGTTCAGGGACGCACGAACACACAAACAGACAGACGTGACGACAGAGTATGTTATAAAATATATCTATCAATATTCAGATATCTTACGCTAGCTTAGAACTTTAAGTTCTTGAAAGATCTGTAAAGTTCATGCGCCTTTCTATGCAAAATGGGATCGGGAATTGGTATTAGTTCCCGATCCATACATTCCAGATCTATTGTCCTTATACTTGGGATTTATTCTTCGAAATTGGACGCTATTCTTGTCCAAGTATATACCATTCCGTTCCGAGCATTATATTCATCGCACGACAGAAGGTTGACTTTAGACGAGCGCTGTACTGAAGCCAAATGAAAATGGTTTGGAATTAAAGATAAACGGAAAACATGAATGATGATTTCACGCAATTTGAAGATATTCAAAAATTAAGTGAAGAATATATCTACCAACGTGATTGAAAAACCAACATCGGAATTGAAATTCATGCCAAGTTGAATTATTGGTTGAAATATCTTCAGCTTAGTAAGGGGTTTAAGGGGAAATATTACCCAATATTATTCTAATGCTTTCTTTTACAGCAGCATGAAGGGATTCGGTGGCGCCGCACAGCTCCCGATATGAGACAAGTGTACTTAGCGAAAAAATAGTAGGTTTGAATGCCAAAAAATGTTCGAAAATAAGTATACTATTTTAATCGAATTTATATTGCTCTCGAGACACAAAATTCATGATGAATATGCAAGCAAATATTACAACCTTATAAATCTCGAACACTAGAAGGAAACATGCTTAACACTAGATATTTCTATGTAGCAGCCACTCTTCTCATGTTATATCTTTTCTAAACCACAATGGGGAACACAAGATGTATAGAATATGCAAGATATGTAGACTATGCAGAATGTATAAGCTGTGTAATATGTAAAGACTGCGCAACTAATTGGTCTAGATATTAACCCGCTCATGCGTTTGGTTCAGAGATAGTGCCCCGAACTACGCTACATTAACTACACCCGCTCATGCGTTTGGTGCAGAGATAGTGCCCCGAACTACGCTACATTAACTACACCCGCTCATGCGTTTGGTGCAGAGATAGTGCCCCGAACTACGCTACACTAACTACACCCGCTAATGCGTTTGGTGCAGAGATAGTGCCCCGAACTACGCTACATTAACTACACCCGCTAATGCGTTTGGTGCAGAGATAGTGCCCCGAACTACGCTACATTAACTACACCCGCTAATGCGTTTGGTGCAGAGATAGTGCCCCAAACTACGCTACAATAACTTAACCCGCTCATGCCGTTGTGCACCGTACTCACCAACGATAAAGTCGTATTTCTGCAGCGGGACCTGTTTGTTGAGCGGGATGAAGAGCCCCAGGGTGCTGGGGAGAAGGGTCCCCAGCAGGAACAGGACAAGGACCTCAATGGACGACATGATCAGCGTCATGATAGCCTGAGTTGGAACCTTATGCTTACGGTAGTTTCAAATTCTCTTCCTGCACTGTCACTCTTTACGGGCACTGTCCTCGTGTTTAAAAACGGGCACTGTCACTGTTTAACGGTCACTGTTCTCACTATTCGAGCACTGTAAAAAATGAAGAAAAAATTAATAGGAAATAAAAAAACAGCGATGATATTCTATGAGTGTATGAACAACTCGGTTTCGGTAAGGCATGAGACATTATGCTCTGAGCCAGTCATTCGCAACATCCTTCATACACAAAAAATTATAAATCAGATTTTCACAAGGTGTACACAAACGGATAGCAGCAATCAGTCGTAAGGCATCGCAATTAAACTCTCATAAATTAACTGTGCGTACAATAAAATACACCACTTCGAAATGGGACGTGGGTGTAATAAACCGAATTTTAAACACTCAACCAATTCACCGTCAAATGTTCTTGACGGTGAAATCTTAATATTATTCATACAAGTAACTTTGATGAGCGTCAAGTCAATGTTTCTAGAAATAAAAAAGAATAACGCAGTCCCACTACACCACTGGAGCCGAACACCGACTCTGGCAACGCTGGAGAAGCTTGTGGATGGTTCGTCCACGGTAGGCAGCTGTTATACTCCATCCCGAGCATGACTTATCAGCCATAAGACCTGAAATACAACGCGATTACTGAAAGCGCAATCAGATCCGTAACCAACCGTTTGTTGACATGAGATTTTATCAGTCAGTCAAAGTTCTTAGACATTACAACTGGATGCGTAACAAATTTTTTTCCGTGAGGTTTTTAAAATCTTTATCTTGGTGTTGATGTAACAACCTTTAAGTAGATAGTTACACTCTAAGCTGCCTAGCGATCTGATGAAGGTTGAGAAAGGTTGTGTATCTACAAACCACAACACCGAGGTCACCGATAATAGCCGCCCACTTCATTAGGTGAAGGTTAAGAGTGGTCGTGTATCTACAAACCACAACACGGAGGTCACCGATAATAGACGCCCACTTCATTGGATGAAGGTTGAGAGTGGTTGTGTATCTACAAACCACAACACCAAGGTTACCGATAATAGACGCTCACTTCATTAGGAGGTTGAGAGTGGTTGTGTATCAACAAACCACAACACGGAGGTCACATATGATAGCCGCTCACTTCATTAGGAGGTTGAGAGTGGTTGTGTATCTACAAAACACAACACGGAGGTCACTGATAATAGCCGCCCACTTCATTAGATGAATGTTGAGAGAGGTTGTGTATCTACAAACCACAACATGTAGGTCACCGATAATAACCGCCCACTTAATAGGTGAAGGTTGAGAGTGGTTGTGTATCTATAAACCACAACACGGAGGTCACCGATAATAGCCGCCCACTTCATTAGATGAAGGTTGAGAGTGGTTGTGTATCTACAAACCACAACACCGAGGTCACGATAATAGCCGCCCACTTCATTAGATGAAGGTTGAGAGTGGTTGTGTATCTACAAACCACAACACCGAGGTCACGATAATAGCCGCCCACTTCATTAGATGAAGGTTGAGAGTGTGTATTTACAAACCGTAACACGGAGGTCACCGATAATAGCCGCCCACTTCATTAGATTAAGGTTGAGAGTTGTTGTGTATCTAAAAACCACAACACGGAGGTCACCGATACTAGCCGCCCACTTCATTAGGTGAATGTTGAGAGTGGTTGTGTATCTACAAACCACAACACGGAGGTCGCCGATACTAGCCGCCCACTTCATTAGGTGAATGTTGAGAGTGGTTGTGTATCTACAAACCACAACACGGAGTACACCGATAATAGCCGCCCACTTCATTAGATGAAGGTTGAGAGTGGTTGAGTGTCTACAAACCACAACACGGAGGTCACCGATAATAGCCGCCCACTTCATTATATGAAGGTTGAGAGTGGTTGTGTATCTACAAACCACAACACGGAGGTCACCGATAATAGCCGCCCACTTCGATAGGTGAATGTTGAGAGTGGTTGTCTATCTACAAACCATAACACGGAGGTCACCGATAATAGCTGCCCACTTCATTAGATGAAGGTTGAGAGTGGTTGTGTATCTACAAACCATGACACGGAGGTCACCGATAATAGCCGCCCACTTCAATAGGTGAATGTTGAGAGTGGTTGTGTATCTACAAACCATAATGCGGAGGTCACCGATAATAGCCGCCCACTTCATTAGGTGAATGTTGAGAGTGGTTGTGTATCTACAAACCACAACACGGAGGTCACCGATACTAGCCGTCCCCTTCAATAGGTGAATGTTGAGAGTGGTTGTGTATCTACAAACCACAACACGGAGGTCACCGATAATAGCCGCCCACTTCATTAGATGAAGGTGAGAGTGGTTGTGTATCTACAAACCACAACACGGAGGTCACCGATAATAGCCGCCACTTCATTAGATGAAGGTTGATGGTGGTTGTGTATCTACAAACCACAACACGGAGGTCACCGATAATAGCCGCCCACTTCAATAGGTGAGTGTTGAGAGTGGTTGTGTATCTACAAACCATAACACGGAGGTCACCGATAATAGCCGCCCACTTCATCGGATGAAGGTTGAGAGTGGTTGTGTATCTACAAACCATAACACGGAGGTCACCGATAATAGCCGCCCACTTCAATAGGTGAATGTTAAGAGTGGTTGTGTATCTACAAACCATAATACGGAGGTCAACGATAATAGCCGCCCACTTCATTAGATGAAGGTTGAGAGTGGTTGCGTATCTACAAACCATAACACGGAGGTCACCGATAATAGCCGCCCACTACATTAGATGAAGGTTGAGAGTGGTTGGGTATCTACAAGCCACAACACGGAGGTCACCGATAATAGCCGCCCATTTCAATAGGTGAATGTTGAGAGTGGTTGTGTATCTACAAACCATAACACGGAGATCACCGATAATAGCCGCCCACTTCATTAGATGAAGGTTGAGAGTGGTTGTGTATCCACAAACCATTAAACGGAGGTCACCGATAATAGCCGCCCACTTCATTAGGTGAAGGTTGAGAGTGGTTGTGTACCTATAAAATATAACACGGAGGTCACCGATAATAGCCGCCCATTTCATTAGATGAAGGCTAAGAGTGTCTGTTCTTTGTAGGAACAGAGCTCCTGGAACACTCGTGTTGGTGGGATCAGTGACTTACAGAGGAGGGGGGAGGGGCACGGTGTTCGCAAAATAATTTTTCAGACATCGTTTGCATAACAAAATAATTTTGTTATGTAACATTCATTTAATTCATCGGTTTAAGACCCTTTGTTAGATAACAAACATTTGTAATAATTCATTTGTAATGTTAAGATTGTCTTGGTGGGTGGCTCCCACTCAAGAGGATCAACATATTGTTGAGAGTCATATTCCCAAGGTCTCAACTACAACGAATAGTGGAGTCTAGAATATCTAAAGCTTATTAATTTTCATCAATGTATCCAGATTTTTTTATTCAGTTTGTTCGATGTGAAGATTATGTTACCTACAGAGAATCTTGTTCGGGGTCATCATTTGATAGGCCTCTTGCGCGACTAGAAATTCCAGAACAGTCAATTATATTTAAATGAATTTAATTGACTTATAGGTTACCTTGCTGTTAAACTCTCCTTGATCCCATTTGTATTTCTAATGTGTTTTGATACATCACGTAGTGAATTCTAGAACAGTTTGCCATCTTTTGTCATTTTCTCAGCATATTTAATTTCAGGATTACTTGTTTTACTTTTGTTTACGATTTACCTATATCAAGTACGTAATGTATTTCGAATGCATTGTTTTTTTTTATAAGCATTGAGTGATTTTTCGGGTACTTTTGCCGGAAACATTTCAACGGGGATAAATCGCCGACGCTGGCCGTTTGTTTCTACTATTTATTTATGTTTGAGATTTTTTTTATGTTGTAACATTTGAATACAGCTCGAAAATAAATAGCGGAAATTGGGTTCATAACAACTTCATACCAATAGTGTGAATATTAGGTTCCGTGGACCTTTGAACATTATCGATTCTTCTAGCAACTGAACACATGTAGGGGATCGCTATATTCTCGATTATTATGTACAATTACATGTTAACTATTCAATATGAAGTTATGTAAATAATTTAAACGCATATATACCGCAACGAACAACTAAGGCTCAAGGATCGCTGATGGCACTTGATATAGGTAACAACATACAATCAATTTGTAGTAATTTCTGTTTATTTACGCTGTTAACTTTCTCGTTTTGAACTGATATGTGTGTGCAATAGAATCCGAGTTTACCGAGTCACCATTTGCCAAGTAGCTATAAGAAACCTAAATATATAAATTTA
>SDVV010020329.1:0-13342 GCA_016164225.1 Gammarus roeselii
GAAGTGTGACGTCAGACAAACTTCTTCCATCCCTCCCATTATACCGACCTTGATCTATTTCTGCAACAGCATAATCGGATGTAAGGCTCCGCCTCTGCACCAATTGCACACCAAACTGTTGAAGAGGAAGTGTGACGTCAGACAAACTTCTCCTTTCCCTCTCATTATACCGAGTTTGATAAATTTCTGCAACAGCAACACCACAGAACTTCCACGCCCCGCCTTTTCATTGGTGTTTCGCAGTCGGGCAGGACTGGGTAACTCGAGTTTATGCAAACTGGCAAACTCCGCGTTACATGGAGTCGGTTGTGGTTTGTAAATTAGAACTAGTGGAGAAAAAAACAATTAAATATGTTTGCAATCAAAATTAGATATTCGTAGATTGGTTACAGTTGTCTGTGTTTGTTTCATGTGGGTCTTAATTAATCAGAATCCGTGAGAGGTTCTTGACATGTAGATTCGTTACACCGGCCACAATGTCAGTCAGGAATTCATCATGAGCTGGTTTCATTAATAGGCTTCATTTTTATTACTTGAACTTGTCCAACACAACTGCCTGGAGTTTGATCCTAAATGGTCGTTATTTTCATTATTTATTTCTAAGTGGAATGATATAACAGAACATATTAATGTAAGTGATGTTTAAAGCTAAAAATGTAGAAGCAAGTCGTTTCATTGTAATTGTGCATAATAGCACACTCGTGATGTATTTTATATCCATTTGCATCTTGTCTACTTCAATTTAAGAATAAACAAAAATTAAGCATCATATCCGGTTAGCTGATGAAGTTAATCAGTCGTATGAAGGAATTGCCGTCTATTAAAACTTTATGAAGGGATCATGCCACAATTTTTTTCTGAGAATGGAGTGGCTTAGTTTTGTTATAGTAGATCCATGTAAATAATACGGTGTTACTCAGAAGACAAATCCGGAGATTTCCTAGACTGTCTGTTTTATGAATACATTCAATTTAAATCAAATGGATTATAGGAAACACTTGGAGGCTGAGTAGTCTGCTCGCCTGTTCCATATACAAGCCTTTCGCCCTCTGCCTGCCTCGATGACCAAGCAAATTCCAGAGGGCGGAGCCACAGCAACCGTTAGCGGTGTTGTAGAAGCGAACTGGGAGTGTGAATATATCAGTGTCTGAAAAAATGCTTAGTTGCAATAGATACGAGGCGGAGCTTAACTGTTTCGTAACCTTGTTGCAGAAATTGACCAAGTTCGGTATAATGGGAGAGATGTAAGAAGTTTGTCTGACATCACACTTCCTCTTCAACAGTTGGTGTGCAATTGGCGCAGAGGCGGAGCCTTCCATCTAATGATGCTGTTGCAGAAATAGATCAAGCTCGGTATAATGAGAGGGAAGGGAGAAGTTTGTCTGACGTCAAACTTCCTTTTTAACAGTTTGGTGTGCAATAATGCAGAGGTGGAGCCTTCTATCTAATGATGCTGTTGCAGAAATTGATCAAGCTCGGTATTATGGGAGAGATGGAAGAAGTTTGTCTGGCGTCACACTTCCTCTTCAACAGTTTGGTGTGCAATCGGCGCAGAGGCGGAGCCTTCCATCTGATGATGCTGTTGCAGAAATTGATCAAGCTCGGTATAATGGGAAAGATGGAAGCAGTTTGTCTGACGTCACACTTCCTCTTCAACAGTTTGGTGTGCAATTGGCGCAGAGGCGGAGCCTTCCATCTGATGATGCTGTTGCAGAAATTGATCAAGTTCGGTATAATGGGAGAGATGGAAGAAGTTTGTCTGACATCAAACTTCCGCTTCAACAGTTGGGTGTGCAGTTGGCGCAGAAGCGGAGCCTTCCATCTGATGATGCTGTTGCAGAAATTTATCAAGCTCTCTTTAATGGGAGGGATGGAAGAAGTTTGTCTGACGTCACACTTCCTCTCCAACAGTTTGGTGTGCAATTGGTGCAGTGGCGGAGCCTTCCATCTGATGATGCTGTTGCAGAAATTGAACAAGCTCGGTATAAATGGAGGGATGGAAAAAGCTTGTCTGACGTCACACTTCTCCCCCTACAGTTTGGTTTGCAGTTGACGCAGAGGCTGAACTTTCCATCAAATGGGGCTGTGCAGAATTTGATTGCCT
This sequence comes from Gammarus roeselii, assembly GCA_016164225.1. Classification (NCBI taxonomy): domain Eukaryota; kingdom Metazoa; phylum Arthropoda; class Malacostraca; order Amphipoda; family Gammaridae; genus Gammarus; species Gammarus roeselii. Next base: position 2,105 of record SDVV010020329.1, read on the forward strand.
TGCAAATATGGGCCGCTTTTTCCAACTCGATAACAAAAAACATTGATTTTAACAATCCTAAACTCTGAGGAATATATTTTTCCAACTTTTCAAAGAAGACAAGTTCTATTTACGTAGCCATACAGATTAATGGTCAGGTAAGTTCTTCTGGATGCTTATAGTAACTGTATATTCAAGTGTGAAGCCTAAACTCAGAATCAATTATAATTTCCACGCCATTGATTGAAAATAGAAAACGAGAGGCAAATAATCACGAAACTTATTCAGATTTGTGGCTAGTGTAAAATATTGCAACCTTCCGTTAAACCGAAGACAATACAAGAAAATTGTTTTGAAACAGTAGCAAACTCATAGAAAATTTATACTGAACTAAAGGAACTCTGTAAGCTCCTCAACTGAGTATTGGATTTATTTCGAGTTTTAGTAAAAACCAATGCGTCTCAACATAGTTCTTTTGTGAATTCTGAAAACTAATTTGTCATTCTGCTAATACTGTAGCGAACATATATAATTTATTTTCTGTTAATCCAAAATAATTACTTACATGTGTTTTTATACAGGATAAGGTATTGTTTATGCAACGAAAATGAGTCTTCTTGCCATTAAAATATTTTTAATGCATGACGTGGTGTTGTTGGGAGTGTTTTCGACATTCTAAGTGTTTTTTATACATGACGAGGTGTTGTAGGAAGTCTTCTTGTCATTTTATTTCAAAAACTACCCAGAACGTCTCACATGCATGACCGTTAATAATTCAAAATCGAGGTATCTCGCGATGAATGAATTAAATAAAAGATTCAAACTTGTTGAACGAGCGATCCTTGCAACGGAAGAACGTTGGCTTCCAGCTCTGGTCTTTCTTCCTCCAGTTACTGACCTGCCCTACACGATGTACAATGGAAATGTTCCCACGAGTCGGTGCTCTTTAGATGAAAGGTGCCCAAAGAGCGCTCACAGCGGTGCCATGCTTGTTTAGCCCTTATGACAGAGAAGAATAAGGCTTGACGTATCGATAAATTTGAGATGTAAGAGGGACAGACCGATATCAAAAGAGGGAAAAAAATATGCAAAACGCATTCTTTAGGTTCGCTGCTCAGGAACAGGTTGTGAATTCGCGTCAGCAAGGAGTGAATCATCAACCGGAGAGCATCTAACATTAAAACATCATATGTTGTGAGTTGTTTTTATTTCTACAATTTTATGTAATATGGTTCCAGTTAAAACGCCATCGCAGTAATTTTGTGACACCTGATTAACATGTTCACTTCTGACTTCTGAACATGCCGTCGCATACAATGTTAGGTCGCCATTGAAATGATCGAATCTATCAATCGAACCCCAAACTCCTCTTTCGTGCGTCCGTGTTCCATCACAATGAGCAAAAATGAACGGGCACACAAGTGACCTGTTGGCCTGAAGAGACACGTTAGGAGAACACGTAACTGTTTGGCAATCGAATGGAAAATTGTTTGGATCTACATCGACTGCCACACAAAGTTGAACAAATTTGAGATCGACGCTGTTCGGAACAATGAATTAATAGTTTGATAGCCACACTTCGGAGGCTTCGGAAAAATGTAACGTAAGCCTATTTGTGACTTTGTAGCAACAGGTCGCCCGAGGTACTTAGAGGCAACCTACGCATTGCAGAATGCGGTGGGGTGACCTTATGATCGGAAGCAGCAACGTACCGAAACTAGACGAAGGATAAAACTAGACGAAAGGTAAAACCTATTAACGATAAATCCAAATCAACTTTTTCATGAATAATACAATTAAAATCAATCAAAGTTGGGTAACAAAATAATTTTCGGAAGAATGTCTCCATAAAAAAGGTTGTTGATGAACTCTCGTGAATAAATTGAACCACAAAAAAATTCAAGAAAGACGTTTTCCAAGCTCCAACTTCTCCTCCGGGACCGTCGCCCTTTACATTTCACTGGGAATGACCGTCTCGTCCTCCTCATGGCAAACCGTTCTTGCAACAACCTTTACTTGCCATTTTGTCCACCCTGCCACATAGCGCGGTCATTTGATGCAAGGCGTTTTTTCTACTCATTGGCATGCATGAGGCTTTCAAAATAGCCGTTGGATGGAAAAAACTGAACTCAACGCAGGCAACAGCGCTCCGAGCTAAAAAAAATCGGACTAACGGTCGGTGCCCAACGAATTTTCTCAGTGTGTTGCAATTTTTTTCGACTCTAAACACTTGGCCGAAAGGCTATGCCCTACAATGCCCTTCTATGCCATTTTTTTTATTGTGACCCTGAAGGTGATGGTCAATGATAAGCAATTCTTGTGAACGTATGCGCGTGGTCTTGTTGATTCAGTGTCCTTTTTCGTCCCCGCGACAAAATGACAAATTCGTTCTCTGGAATCGAGCAATGAATGTAAACGCTGCTTTGTACTATTCTTGTTATGTTTTTGACAGAGACATCGGAAAATTGAAATTTGACCATAAATTGTTTCCCTAACATGTGTTTTTGGACATTTAACCTGTCTCTGGAGGGTGGTTTGAGGTAGGCGGTCACAAAGGATGTATAGTGGGCAGTCTACCAAGTCACAAGGCAATGAATGATGTGGTGCCAAGGCTCAGACACCTCACCTACCCTACTCGGTCACCGCGGCCTTGATGTTTAATTGTTCGCTTATATTTATAAACATGTAGGGCCATGACTATTGTGTATATCAGCACAATGGACGTCGTGAGAGCCGTGAGGTCGTCATCTTCCTGCCTATCAGTCATTTAGAATTGGTATAGTTCCTGGCACCCTACCCGGGAATTGAGATACTAAAATGTACTCTGTTCAGCCGATGGCGGCAGGAAGCCACCACTGGATCGAATACGACTCTGATTAATGATACCGGACATTACCATAAATCCACAATCATACTTACAATGCGGCCAGGTGGTTACATTCCATAGAAATACAAGTGTAAAGAAGGAACCTTAGACGTCGCTGGCATTCGCAAGCCCTGAGGAATTCAACTGTCAAAAGGGTAAAAATCTGGTTTGGTGTACACCTGATACACTTTTGATAAGAGATTCACTGACATAAATTCCTTCCAACATTACAGCAGATCCGCAATTAATAGAACGTGAAATCCTTCGTTCTTGCATTGATTTCATTCTGCTTTATTAAAATCAAGCGAGTTATCAACACATTATTGAACGCATGAGACGGAAAATGCTCCTACAGCCTCAACAGGACCTCCAGGGCTTTCAATTCTCTTGCCTCTCTTGACATCTCTGAAGTCCAATTTCTAAATCAAGAAATATAATAATTTCTAATTTAGAAGATATGTGAACAACCAAGCGATAGGTGAACAACCAAATGAATGGTGAGATATAACCTCGTCATTCTCCGTCTTCTGCTTGCGGCATATTCTTTCAAAAGTCATATCTCGATGTAATAGATTGTGAAATAAAAACATATTTTTTTTAGCATAAATGTTAAGATACATATTGGATGGTGGAATGGAAATATGTCAAATATCATCTATCGATATAATCCTCAAATTATTTTCATATATATATTAGAGTATTATATTAGATTCATATCCGTCCATTTATGTGATACGCGCAATTAAAGAAAAGAACGGTCTTAGTGCTACTCGCAATCGCTAATGCTCACCGCAACGGTTCCATTTTCTCTTAGATAAATAGGCGAGCTTGGCTCAAAAATAAATCCTATTACAACCCAGTGCTGATAATATCGTCCTTCTGTGCACACTGTCGAATGGAAGGCTTAGAGGGACTCATAATATCGCCCTTTCGTACACACTGTCGAATGGAAGGCTTAGAGGGACTCATAATATCGCCCTTCCGTACACACTGTCGAATGGAAGGCTTAGAGGGCCTCATAATATCGCCCTTCCGTCCACACTGTCGAATGGAAGGCTTAGAGGGACTCATTCAGTGTTCCCTCGCCTGCTCCCTTAAACGCATTCTAAGTCCCTCTACTTTGAGCGGCTGAACACTGATCTAGTTAAACGATTTCTTGCCGACCCTCCAATAATATAACACTGCTCTAATGGTCTATCATTAGCACAGTCATGTTCACAATAGTAACACTTTATTTCATTTCTTCCTAGAAAATATTTCATCATTGGTGTAGATAATAAAAGTTCCTCAAAGTGCCCTTCCTTAGCTAATTTCTGATCGATACTGCTTCTAATTATTTGCAAATCGGCGGCCACTAGTGTTTGATCAGACATTTATCACGTCAGTTTTGTTGAGAGAACGAAATTCTCCGCTGAATCAAGACTTGGTGATATTTAGTGTTCACATAATCTTTGATCTCGATGATTATGTGATGGCTTGCTAGGAGTGTCAGCTAAGACAGTACTCAGAGGAACAGAATATATTTCATATAATTATTGCGCAGGCAAGCCAACGACAGCAAACGTATTTTCTTTCGCAATGGCAGAAGCAATTTAATCCCACGGGATCACCAACATAATGTCCTCCCATCATCATGGACTGGTGTGCAGAGAAAACAGCAGACAATTGCTTCTCTCCACATCGGTTTGAGAACCTTAGACATTTCGATGTTTTTATATCATTATATATCATAAATTATAGGAGATGGGATGATTAATTGGAACATTTTAATTTGGTTAAATTGAAATGTGTCAAGCAGCAACGCAGGCAGGAAACACAAAATCACTTATTTTGGAGTGAAGGGTTCTAATCAAGTAGCAGCGTATCAGCGCTTGACCATTTCTCGTTCATTTACAACGCACGACAACTAATTCAATTCTCGTTTATTTCCGGCATCAGTCAACTCGTTTATTTCTCGTTCAATTACGGCATCCGACGACGCGTTTATTTCTCGTTCATTTACGACGGGCAAACCGCTCGTTTATTTTCGGTTCATTTACGGCAAGCGGTGACTCGATTATTTCTCGTTCAATTACGGCATTCAACGACGCGTTTATTTCTCATTCAATTACGACCTGCGACGAGTCGTTTATTTCTCGTTTATTCCACGTTCATATCTCGTTTAATTCTCGTTCATTTTTCATCATTTCGCGTTCATATACAGCATGCGACGACATGCTCATTTTACTGTAATTTCTCGTTCATTTCTTGATTATAATTTGTTGATTTCTCGTTCTTTTCTGGCATTGAACGACTCGTTCATTTCTCGGTAAATTCCGGCATGCAACGACTTGTTCTTTTTCCGTTTATTTCTTGTTCATTTCTTGTTCATTAACGACTTGCGACGACGCGTCATTTCTCGTCCATGTCTTGTCCATTTCTCGTTTATTTACCGTTCATTTCTCGTGCATATATGGCATTTGGGGACTTGAAACCCTTTCCCGTTAAATGGCATACATGTACAAACTAGTGGTGATCAATACCGATGCTTGCAACCCATTTACCCCTAACATGGTCAGAACGGTCAACGACCAGTGGGCGGAGCCACAGAAGCCGTTAGCAACGTTGCATCAGCGACCTTACACCTGGACAACGGATGAAATGAAAAAATTGCATGGGGCTCCTTGTGGCCCATCAACACGGCCAGAGAATGTGTGCGACGCAGGAGGGGCGGAGCTAAGAAGGAAATTGATGTTGTTGCGAAAATTGATCAAGCTCGGTATAGTGGGAGGAATGGAAGAAGTTTCTCTGACGTCACACTTCCTCTTCAACAATTTGGTGTGCAATTGGAGCAGAGGCGGAGCCTTCCATCTGTTGATGCTGTTGCAGAGATTGATCAAGCTCGGTATAATGGGAGGGACGTAAGAAGTTGATCTTACGTCACACTTCCTCTTCAGCACGAAGCATGTTCATATTTCAGTATCTAGAAAATTGAAATCAACCGTTGAATCAGTGATAATGTGGTTTGATTTTTTTGATCTCTTTGCATTGTACGTTTTCAATGTCAGTATTTTAGAGTTTGTGCAGTAGCGTAGTAATGCCTAATCACTTAAGGATCAAAAGAACTGTACCTTTCAATCAGTAATTCAAGTTGAATTGGGTTTTAGTAACAGTTCTTACGTTTCAAAAAATAGCTCTTCCATAAATTCTGCCACTTAAGTTGTTGGCACTGAGTTGAGTTTCTTCCTTTCCAATGGTTACTTTGAGAGCCTCTTGCATGTCAAAGGGTCACAAAAAGAGTCTCTAGTGATGATTCAGGTTGGTTTAAATGCTCGTGCGGCATAGCAGGGTGGACAAAAGAACAAGTGAAGGCTGTTGCAAGAACGATTTGGCCTGCGAAAGGCATGACAATCATTCCTAGAGAAGTTTAAAAAACGACAGTCCCGAAAGAAAAGTTGGAGTTTTCTTAAAAAGTAATCTTGAAGTTCTTTGTAGTTCAATTTATTTGCAATCGATCACCGGTATCGTGTTTTGTAGAGATGTTCCTTCAGAAAATGATTTGCTGGCTGGCTGATGGTGCCACCGACGATCTGCTGCTACGAAGGCACGAACTGACATTTGGTACATTTTCCCAATGCCTCCAAAGTGTACCTATCAACTTATTGGGTAGAACAGCGTCGATCTCAAATTTGTCCAACTTTGTGAGGTTGTCGATGATAACCCATCCCCTTTTCCATTCAAGTGGCAAATTGTTACGGGATCTCCAACGTGTTTTTATGAGCCAACAGGCCACTTGTGTGCCCGTTTATTATTGTTCATTGTATCGGAGTACAGATGAACGAAGGAGCAGGGGTTTTAGGTGACATATTCTATTGTTTCAATGTTGACCTCACATTGTATGCGAAGACATGATCAGAGGTAGACATATTTTCACTAGGACTACAAAATTACAGTTATGGAGTCATTTGCATTACACAAATATTATTTTTAAATATAAAAAACAATAATTTTTTCCAACTCATGAGTCTTCTAATGAAAAATACATTGCGCTTGCTGAAGCGTTCTTTGTTGATGCTAATACACGACATGTTCCTGGGGCAGCGAGCCTCACACATGCGTTTGCACATTTTTCACTTCTTGATTACGGTCTGCTCCTCGTTCATCTTCAATTTATCGACGCGTCAAGCACCCTACCTTATTCTCTCCGCGTCAAGCATAGCACCGCTGCGAGCGCGCTGTAAGCACCAAATGCTCATTTTATTTCAGGAGCATTGACTCGTGAGAACTTTCCTATTGTAAAGCAGAAAGCGAAGGTCAGTAACTTGAAGAAAATGCAAGTGGTGGAAGCCAATGCCTTTCCGTTGCAAGGATCACTCGTTTATTCTGGTTAAATCGTAATTTATTTAGTTCATTCTCTGCGTGATACCTTTATTTTGTGTTGTTATCAAGGAAGCAAGGAAGAGGTACTGGATAGTTCCAAAAATAAAATGACAAAATGAAATTTTATTTTTGGAACTACCCACACCGTGTCAGGTGTAACAACACCACGTCAGGCGTAAAAAAAATTTAAATGTCAAGAAGAATCTTTTTAATTTCCAAAACAACACCACGTCAGGTGAATACATCATCTGAAACAACAAGAAGACTCTCTTCCGTTCCAAACACCACACCATTCCAGGTATATGAAAGAACGTGAAATGTCAAGAAAACTCACTTTCGGCGCACCACGTCAGGTATAAGCAACACCTGAAATCAATGACTTTGGGTTAATTGAATACACAAATCTTATTCATATCAGCTCCCTTTTCTCCTAGACAAAAAAACAAATTACTCGGCAGAATTGATAGATGAGCTGGGTTTTAGGACACAAGAACTACTACTAAAATCCAAATCAATTTCAATTACTAGTTGACCTTGAAAACGTGCAACGGAAAAAGATCTATAAATATTTTTTATTGTATTATCAACTGTTCAAATGTTGGTTTCCAATACTTTATCTACTAAAATATGAACATGTTTGATGTCAGACAAACTTTTTCCTTCCCTCCCATTAGAGTAAGCTCCGCCTCTGCGTCAATTGCACACCAAACTGTTGAAGAGGAAGAGTAACGTCAGACAAACTTCTTCCATCCCTCCCATTACACCAAACTTGATCAATTTCTGCAACAGCACCATCAGATGGAAGGCTCCGCCTCTGCGCGAATTGCAAACCAAACTGCTGAAGAGGAAATGAGACGTCAGATTAACTTCTTCCATCCCTCCCATTATACCGAGCTTGAACAATTTCTGCAACAGCATCATCATATGGAAGGCTCCGCCTCTGCGCGAATAAACCAAATTGTTGACGAGGAAGTGTGACGTCAGATAAAAAAAAATCCATCCCGCCCATTATACCGAGCTTGACACACACACCGCTTCTCCTCAGACCTAGGCGGAGAAATACGTGTTTCGTTAAACGTTTATATTAATACATGTGAGCGCTCATATGAACATTGGGGCAGCGGTGACCGAGTAGAAGAGGTGAGGTGATGACAACAGACCATTGCCTTGTGAGTTGGTAGACTGCTCGCTACCCCTCCTCTGTTACCGCCTACCCCAAACCACCCTCCCTGGACGGGTTAAATGTCCAAGAACACGTCGGGGATACACAATTTTAGTTAAGATACATTTTTTCGATAAGTCCCTGACAACGAGATAACAAGAACGGTACAAATCACGCGTTGACATTCATTGTTTGATTCCAGAGCACGAAATTGCTATTTGAATTGTGTCAGAGGACGAAAATATAACTGAACCATCAGAACCACGCTGCATACGATCACAAAAATTGCTTGCTGTTGCCCATTACCATCAGATTCATAAGAGGAAAATAGCATTCAAGGGTAGGGCATAGGCGGTCGGCAAATGGAACCAAACTACTCTTTGCCCAAGCATTCAGAGTCGCAAAAAAATTGCAACGCACCGAGAAAATTCGTCGATCATCGACCGAGGTCCGAAATACTGATGTTTTTTGTCACTGGAGCCTAGTTGCCTAAGATGAGTTGAGTTTTGTACCATCCAACGGTTGGTTACTTTGAGAGCCTCTTACATATCAAGGAGTAGCAAAAACACCTCGAGTTGGACGTCAGGTTGCATTAAATGAAGTTTAAAAGCCTACGGTCCGGGAGGAAACCATAGATCTTAGTAAATGGCTTTCTAAGAGGTGTTTGTGGCTCAATTTCTTCACGAGAGTTCATCGCAATTTATCGCAATAGTTTTTCCCCTTTGTTTAGTTTTACCCTTCGCCTAGTTTCGGTACATTGCTGCTTCCGATCATAGGGTCACTCAATTGAAGAGCCACCCCTCAATCTGCATTGCGTAGGCTGCCAGCTGGTAGCACCGACCACCTGTTCTTACAGAAGCACAAACAGACTTGCGTTTCATTTTCCCGATGCCTACAAAATCTGTCATTGACCCGACCAGCGTCGAACTCAAATTTGATCAACTTTGTGAGGTTGTTGATGTTGATCCAAGCCCTTTCCATTCATCTGCTAAGCAGTTACATGTTCTCTAAACGTGAGGCAACGAAATCATTATAGACCAACAGGCCACTTGAGAGACCGTTCGTTACTGATTATTATGATGAACTACTGACTTAAGAAAAAAGAGTATGGGGCTTGATTTTATTGTTTGAATGTTGACCTAACATTGCATACAAAGACATGTTAAGAAGTAGACATGTTTATTAGTACTCACAAAATTACTGTGAAGAAGCCCTTAACGTTAAAAAATATTATTTTGAAATAGTTGGAATAAAAACACCTTACAAAATGTGATTTTTTAATGAAATATGCCGTTTGGTTGCTGATGCGCTTCTTGCTGCTGCTAGTACACAATCTGTTCCTGCGCAGCAAGCCTCAAGCATACGTTCTGAATTTTTTTTCCCTCCTTGATATCGAATCATGCGTCGATCCTTGTTCTTCTCTGTCATAAGGGTTATAAAGGATAAGGGCTGAACAAGCATAGCACCGCTGTCTGCACACTCTGGGCATTTCAAGCCCCTTTAATATAGAGGGCACTGGCTCGTGGGATTTTTTTTTATTCTAATGTATGTAGGGCAGATCAGCAAATTGATAAAGAAAGGCCACAGCTGGAAGCCAGCGTCCTTCCGTTGCAGAGGTCCTTCGTTCACCCATTTTTGATTTGTTTACCTCTATTTCGAATTGTTAACGGTCATACTAGAGAGAAGTTCTGGGTAGATCAATAAATAATATGTAAAGATGACTAATTACAACACGACGTCTTATAATATAAACAACTTGGAATGACAAGAAGTCTCCCTTTCGTTGCAAAAATAATACCATATCCTGTTTAAAATCACAACTGGAAATATCAAGTTGCGATAAACAGAACTTAAATTAGATTTGTTCCCTATACTATTTTTTTAATATGGAGATTTTTTGCTTACATAACAAAAAACCTGATGGAAATTTAGTTGCTCACGGCGTTCATGGGCTGGCCTTCAACCAGTTAAGAGACCGGCCAGAATGTCTCACTCGGGGTCAGGTAGGCTCGAACCCACAACCTCCAGCTCCCAATAGAAGTCAGTTGTGAGGAGAGCTCGACACGCTACCCACTCAGCCACTATTTGCAGAATGACAAAATTAATAATCAGAATTCATTGAAGGACTATTTTGAAACACATAAGCTTTTGCAACAATCTAAATCAAATCCAATAATAAGATAGATACATGCCTAAAATACTGACTTTGGCTACGTGCAATGCAATCATATCGATACAATTCTCCTGTACTATCCTCGGTTTGAAGTTAGGTTTCAATGTTTTAGCTAACAAAATCTGAACATGTTTCGTAATCATTTGCCTCGCGTTCTTTACTTTCAAGCAATAGCGTGAAAATCCGAATTGATTTTGAGTTTATGCTCCATACTTGAATATGCAAATACCATTGATATCCATATAAACGTATTTCACCATTCATATGTTTATTGCGTAAATAAAACCTAACGTTTTTGCAAAGCTGGGAAATTATATATCTTCAAAGTTTAGGATTGTCAAAATCATTGTTTATATTTTTTAAGCCAGATAAGTCGAGCACATATTTGCAACGAAATCTGATTCTGCATACCCTTTCTTAGATACCAAGTTCAGCTTCTGTGCCAATTACAAAGCAAACTGCTGAAGTGGAAATGTGAGGTCAGACAAACTTCTTCCATCCCTCCCATTATATCGAGCTTGATCAATTTCTGCAACAGCATCATCAGATGGAAGGCTCCGCCTCTGCGCCAATTGCACACCCAACAGTTGCAGAGGAAGTGTGACGTCAGACAAACTTCTTCCATCCCTCCCATTATATCGAGCTTGATCAATTTCTGCAACAGCATCATCAGATGGAAGGCTCCGCCTCTGCGCCAAT
>SDVV010020330.1:0-13342 GCA_016164225.1 Gammarus roeselii
GAATCCTCTCCCTCGATTGGAGGATCTCCTTGAATTTCATGATCATGGCCCACCCACATTAGCATTCAGAGGCAGCTTGAGCGAGACCTAGCACACACTCTCCGGCCAGCGACTCTTAGACTCGACATACTCTGGGCAGCGACCGCACACTCACACCCCAGACTCTCTGGGCAGCGGCTCTCATCATCGGTCGTCGGCCTCCCAACCCACTGACACACACCACACTCCCCTCGCTGTAGGCACACACCCCGACTCTACCTCAGCGAACGCGTCTTACGCGTGTTACATATCTTTGGCTGTTAATCACTTGTGTAACTTGTGTTAATTTTCAGTACTCTATTGATTTAACCTGTTGACGTGTTACCATTTCTTTATGAAAAAGACAAATTATGAAACCAATTGATCCTCATTCAACCCTGATTTACCCAATTATCGCAACCGTGAACTGAAAATCGTAACAACCCCACAGGTTGGCATGAGGGTATCTTTTTCATGAAATCTTTGGCCACAAGATGTAACACATAGTTTTTTCTCCCACGATGATGGAGTCAAACTGATCTACGTATACACATATCAGAAGCAGTCTAATAAAAAAAAACATTTTCCGGTTCATCCTTCAAATGAATCTTCTACTGCCTTCAATAACTAAATTTTTCAGTATGCCTCAACATATTTCATATCCTGCCTTCCAAAGCAACACACGCTTTCTGATGCGAACCATAAGTATTCAAGCGTAACCCTTGTGCCCTGTCCACTGAAACTAATCCTGGCCTTCGTGTATGCTTGTGCCCATTGCCGTTAGCACAGCCAGCCTCACACGCTTTGCATTTCCCTTCTTCAGGTACCCCCCCCCCTCCCCTTCATCTCCCTCCGACCCATTTGCTAACCCCCGTTCGTCTCTGTCTGCCCGAGCCGAGCTAATGGCTACAGCAAGCAATTAGTGGGCGGCCGAGCCCCACGAAGGCGCTATCGGTTTCGCTGACGCCCGAGATGGGGCGTCAAGGGCCCCTACAGAGGGCCTCCCCTACGGAGGGTCTTTTTACATAAATATCTTCCAAACTTCGACGACATGATTGTGATTTACCACAAAAATTGGGCAATTTCGTTGTGATTTTAGTTTCTACGTTTAACCACTGAACTTGATAGCAATATTACCGCGATCTCTAGCGTTCCGGATAGTCCAACACGCTTTGGCGCCACCATACCTTCTGTCATTATGCCAACCAAACCGGCCAATCCAATTCAAGCTCTTGCACTGATCCAGTTAATATGCACCTGGCCCTTAATGGTGAAAAATTTATCCCATCACTAGCCCTCTTGGCATGGATAACCCTACAAAATACTTGTTACCGATTCTTCGGGATCCTTGAATGCTTCTGTCTCGCCTTGCAGCATCGCTGCCGCGTGGCATGGTGGCTGTCACATTGATGAAGGCCTCTGTCGCTTCTGCCATTATGCCCAGTGTGTATTGCGCCTGAATGTGCTGTTCCTGTTCCACATAACGGTATTGGGTGTGCTCGGCGATGTTAGGCCTGTCGCTGCTTGTATCTTTGAGGTGAATCGGATCTTGATGGACACCTGTTGTTGACCCTTTGGGGTCCGGCTGGGTACCGTTTTTTTTTGTTTAACTGTTATGTAATCCTGCATACTATAATCCTGTACTAGTAATAACGTGTCTTCTGCGTCTACTCGTCGCATTCGGTGGTTACCCCTTCATCAGCTTAGTGTTCCGTTGCCCTACAATGAACTGGTCCTAATGTAACCAAATTTTTGCCTTGATGCCCGTGAATAACTTTCAATCGACTCACCATCCCTCGGGTTCCTTCTGCTGAATGGTATCGATGCTCCAATCGCCGACATATGCGTTGAATATTTAGCCTTAAATGTTGTGACCAGCGAGTTGCATATTGACGTTTCGAGGTTCTTCGGCTTTATCTTCTGTTGTATCCGCGCTACACCACTACGATGCAAGCATGCCCCAATAAAGACGTCTAGTCCTGGTTATCATATTTCAGGGCTGCGTAGTTTGGTAACGCGGATTGAACCAGTGAGCCGTCGATGTCTTTCGAAGAGGAGTGGAACAATTCTTGTGCTTGTTGATGTCTCCTGACAATTTTATTATAACACTGCACCTTTTTTATCACAATTTTTCTTCCACCCTGAATTTTGTATCTCGCTGTTTATATTATATTTGGATCAAGGACAGAGGATTTAAACGCAGGAAAACATGTAATGCAATTTTGTTAGCAGGAATTATAAAGGATAGGTTGAGGCCTGAGGTGTGTTAAGCCAAGGCTGCCACGACTGCTTCAATCACTACATTATAAAGCATATCATTATGTATAGTTACGTACGCGTTAAGAATCACACATGTCCACCTGAAGCTCTGCCGCCTTACTCAACCAGCGGCCGGCGTGTCTAAGCCTCATCCGTCGACACACGTTGTCTGTGTCTAATCTTTGTATATACCGTGACAACGCGCCCTAACCAAAAGGTCCTGTATGAGCTTCCTTGTTAAAACATCTAATTAATTCATGTCGCGTATTATATCTCTTTCTAATTAAGCACAATATAGAGCGTACACTAAAAAGCCTGATTGATTAAACATAAGGACATGACACAAAGAAAGTCACGATTCGTTTATATCTCTCTGTCATGACCTTGATTTTTTTTTGCACCGCAGGTCGCCGCTAACCCAAGTTATTTCAAGATACTTTTCGTCGAACTCAATGCAAAAGATTACCAAGTTCGGAAAGTTCACGTATGCGTCAAGTTAGAGAAATTCTGTGAAATGTGAAAGTTCCTTCCTGTGTTATGGCTGAGCCAGTTTAGGAAGCCTTTCCAAAAGCTTTCATTGCAAGAATGTCGCGACGTGTACAGGACAGTTCCATCTGCTCGAGGGCCGGCCTCAGTCGAGGTGGAAGAGCGGCTGGAAAGTTGCAAAAACCGGCTTCGATGGAGCTGAAAACTGGCAATTGCTTTCGGCTCAGCAGAATTTGGGAAGATGCTGGGGCAAGGAATAAGATGCACTGTTACGGAATGGAAGGTGCTTGGAGGTGGCTGTGTGAGTCATGGGAGTGGTTAAAGTAGGCTGTTACTGCCTGAAGAGAGGCTAAGGTGGGCTGTAACAGACTGGAGAGTGGTTAAGGTGGGCTTCAAAGGTACGAGAATAGGCAAATGTGGGCTGCTTCTGACCGGAGAGTGGTTTATGTGGGTTATGGGGAAAATGGGAGGGGTGAAATTTGTCGTTTAAGTTCCGGGGATTGTTAAATGGAATTTTAGTAGCAGAGGAGTGGTCAACTGGAGTTGACAAGGGGCGGAAGTAGGTAATTAGGTGGTTAGGAAGAGGAGAGCACTCATTGGGGATGGTAGAAACTTGGAAGAGGCAACAATGCACTGGTCCGGGATTGCAAAGTTTACTCGGGCCAAATGAGTGATGTATCACAATATCAGTAGTTAGTGTGGCCTAAATATTGGATGATGTACCGTTAAGTAGAATGCTCACGGTGGGCTATAATGAGTTGGGGTTAGGAGCAGCCAGTGGAGTGGTCAATGGTCCTCGAGTGATGAGCTATGTGGAAGCGGGAAGTGGGCTAATGTGACGTCAGAATTGTGGACAATGCCGTCCGATGCAACACTGAGGAAGATATTCGTGTTATTTTATAATGGCTAAGTAAGTAATGGCGTTTCTGATTATCAACCAACACATAATCGCGTAAAATCAGTGTCCATGACATTTAAGATCTCAAAGTGGTTCGAAAAGTTCACGAGTGAACTAATCTTCTGCAATGTGAACCGCTATTTCTCTTCGGAGACAGGAAAATCTGTTTACAAAGACAGCACATCAATCGCCCTGAATAGATATTGTTGTTGTCAAATTCATCGCTCATAGCGCTATGAACACATTTTTACCTCACACTACGAGTAACACTTGCTGACTGATGCGCAACTGCAGCCTGCAGCCACATGGCATCGTGCAACGATTGAGCAACGGTCGCACTAGCCACTAGCCACTAGCGCATAAAACGCCCTAAAAACTAGCGGCGCTGGTGAATTCGCTAGTGATTACAGAATATAGCGGCGCTTGTGGTTTCGGTAGAAAAAATAGCGGTGCTAGTTTCAGCAGCGCCAGTTACAGGTCTGCGGACAAGAGGGATTTGGCGAACATCACGCTTGGCCATGGATCTACGGGCAGGTGGATGGATTACTGGTTGCGATGGACAAAATGAGAGAGTGAGTTTCTTCAGAGGTTGTTCAGCAAACGAACATGAATACATGTCTGGATGAAGGCTCTACACTCAACACTTGTCTTCTGCTAGGGTTGAGTGTAGAGGTTACTGAAATATGCATGCGTAGACTACGGACATGTTTGGTGGACACATAATCTCCTAGAGCTCTGCTCTGACGTCATTACGTTGTACGCCAATACGTGTGACGAATATCATCATGAAACAGGATTCCTCAAAAAGAAATCTATATGGTTTCGAACTCGGTAAAGATTATTTTAGTGTCTATTGAAAGTCATTATCACTGTTACAATGTTTATTATTAACAACCAGTAAGCCGAACTAAGCATCTTGGGTCACTTAGCCAAGTGGCGTTGCGGGAACGCAATCTTGGATTGGAAAGCTGTTGAAACGACAAACTAAGTAGCGTGAGAAATGACGTGCCTTGAACATGAACGAATGCTTTGCATCAATATTATTACAAAATATATTGGTTTCTTGATTGTGCTCTGAAAGGAAAAATTACGTAAGTGAGCACCTTTAAACTCCTGTCCTAGTACTTATGCTGGAAGTTATCCTTCTCTTGTTCCTTTATATTGAATTATTCATTAAACGATAACAGCACCCAGCCGCGCAGCTGGGCAGAGCTGGGCCGACTTTGCACAACAGACTTACTGTTGACGTTAAAGCAAGAAGTTGAGCCGCTAACAGCATATCTTCAAGAGTTTGTAAGATGGCGCGGTACCGATAACTTGGTTTATTCTTCGTTTGTCCCTATACCTTTAATATTGTTATGACTTATGTACAATAGATTTAATTAAGAATAGGAAGACAGTTAAGAGATGTGTGATTATTTACGTTCGGTTACGAATTCAGCTGAAAACTATTGTCTGCGGCTTCGCTCCCAGTGATTACGTTCAACCACTGAGCGACCTTCCAAATGTTAAACAGATCATGTTCGTTGAGAGGCAAGTTTGTTGACGTCGTACCACACGATATATTTTGATGGAAAACTGGAAAAGCCGTGTTTGGACATTTATTTCAAATGCAGTGGGAGGCAGTTTTGTGCATCCCTCTCTGTTTCGAGGGTTTCTTCCTAATAATGATGTTTTCTCAGCAGCTTGATCACTCTTTCACTGCCAGCCCCCCAATGTTCCGGTGGTTCCTCATTAAGTACAACTAGCTCAACCTAGATGAAGTGCCCATCGTTCATGGGCTGCCGGATGTTGGAGGCTCCAACGGAGGTTGTTGCCACCCTGGCGGCAATAGTCCTAACGTCACATTTTCTCTGTAAGGGGGTGGATTAGTCTCCCATGAAGTGTTTTCGAGGCGGGTTTTATAAGTCTTTATGTTATTACTGCTAACCACATCATGCGGTAAACAGTTCCAAATTGTTGGAAATATGTTTTCGGCCAATGTTGTTATGGATTGTTTTAGTGTCTGTTTTTGACCATTATTTCTGTTCCTTGGGATATAATCTTGGTCAAAAAGGCCCTCAGGGCTAGTTCTAGTAAATCCGTTTAAGTATTTGAAGGTTTCTATCAACTGACCTAAATCGTTTTCTTCCAAGTTGTATCAGTTTACGTTCATCGAATCTTTGCGGATATGTCTTACGTTTCGATTCCGGAATAATTTATGTTGCTCAGTGCTCAACACGCTCCAATTTGTTAATATCCCCTCTTATGTGAGGGGACAAAATTGGACTGCAAATACCATTTGAGGCTTGACGAGTGCAGTGTGTAACTAAAGCACGATGTCCATGGGCTTGTATTTAAATTTCTGGATTTAAAACCAAGGACTCAATTGCAATTCATGTAGCTATCTTCAACTTGGTTTTTCCACATTAGATCTTTGGTGATTAATAATCCAAGGTCTCGTTGTTGGTCCACTTCAGTCCTATGCTGGTCTGCCTTTACGTAAGCTGAATTTAGATTTTGTGATCCGACGTGCATAGCAGTGCATTTTTTTTTCATAATAAAGTTCATGTGTCAGTTATCAGACCAGTCCCTTAGTTTGGTAAGATCCATTTGGATAGTTATGCGATCATGCTCACGGTCCGCTATGTGGCAAAGTTTAGTGGCGTCAGCAAATTTTGAAATCTTGCTAATAAATTCGGTATCGAGGTCATTTATATATCTTATATAGAGAAGGGGCTCAAGAACACTGCCCTGGGGTACTCCTGATGTTACCGTAGCCCACTGAATTTTTCCTTAGCCGACACAGACCCGTTGCTTGCGGCCCGTGAGTCAATTTCGGAGCCACCTGGCCACGTTTTTCAGTTATGCTAAGCGCCTCCACTTTTGTAAGTAGGCGTTCATGGCGGACGTTATCAAAAGCTCATTAAAAGTCAAGATAAATAAGGTCGACAGCTTTGGTTTCATTGTATATCTCGGTTGACCTTATTTAAAAAGTCCACGAGGCTGGACAGGCAGCTAAGTTAGCTTCTAGAGCCGTGTTGGGTTTCCTTCATGAGGTGGTTTCTCTCGAGATGACATGTTATACCTGTTTATATCAATCTTTCCAAGGTTTTGCCGACCCCAGATGTGAAACTGATTGGTCAATAGATTACTGGCTCATGCCTACTACCCTTTTTGACCACTTATGATTTTCCGTAACGATCTCGGATGCAGGTCATCTGGTCCGGTCCTGTAAATTTGTACAGACTTAGTTTACTGAGTTGTTCCTCGACTTCACCAACAAGGAAGTGAATATCCTCCAACGGTTGCACTTTTCCAGGCAGTTAGACTTCTGGACTATTATTAATATTCTCATTTGTGGAGACGGCTGCAAAATATTCATTGATTATCATAGACATGTCTGCATCGGATGATTTTAGATCGATCACCCGCACTACTTGGTAAAGAGCCAACGCTGTCACGAAAAACACTTCCCACGTTCACATATGCATAGAATCATTTTGTGTTGCTCTCGGCCTACTTGGTAGTATGTTTCCTTGTTTCTGTTGGCGTTTCTACCCACTCTCTTTACTCTTTTACCGCCCCGCTCATGCGCTTGTTCTGACTCTGGTGTTGGATTAGTTTTGTGGACTTGGTACGATGTCTATCTGTATGTTTCTCTCCGGGATGTATCGCTTGCTTGATTGCACCACCCTAACTCTAAGATACGCAAAGCATCCATCAGCGGTCCTGCTATCGAATTGGTAACCGACGTTTATATTTTTGATTTCGTCCTTCAAGCCGTCTAACGGCCTCTTCAAAAATGGTTATATATTTGTGATTCTTGTGTTGTTCGGTTTGCTGTGATTTAAAATTCAATATCTACCAGTTTTACTAATTTTTCTTCCATCGATAGAACAAGGTTCTAGATGTTAGGCTCTCTGGTACGTTTTTCCACGTACTGTTTTAGGTTGTTATTATAGAAGAGCAATATCACCCTGCCGCCCCGTAATTCAGCTTCCAGTGTTGTCCAATTGATGTCAGGCTTGAAGTCCCTCATAAAGAAACTCTCATGGGATGAGGAAATGATATTGTCCAATTTTTCCATGAGAACATCTTCTTTACCAACTGTTTGGTATATCAGTACAATTTTCAGCATTATCCCATCAGAAAGCATAATGGCGACCTGGATTTTCTCATAAGATGTTGCTATTGCTTTGCTAGGTATATGACAAAGGATTTATTTGAATTAAATCACTGGCCCTTCACCTCTCTTGCTTGGAGAAGGCTTGTCTACACTGAAGGTCCTAAGTTCTTGGATGCCAATTTCTGCCTGGAGATTCCGGTTATTCATATCTTGCCAAGATTCGCTGATTCCAGCTATATCATATTCGTTCGTTTGCACTATATCTTAAAGAAGAGCCATCTTGGGCATTAGTGACTGAACATTTTCTTTTAGAACTCTCATTTTTTTCCTTTCCTATCAGTTTTGGTTGACATCTTCTGCTGAGCTGCGTCGAGAGTCACTCGTTTCACTACCATAAATGCTTTTGCTTCCTGACTCGGTTCTTTTGTCGGTTGTTCACCTCGGTAGCTGTTCAAATTCTTGCGCCTTGTTTTGCTCATTTTGGTTCCGCGTTAGGTGTTTCCGTTCGTTTCTTGGGTGACGTCGTTTTCCCGTCCTCTCCTTGTACTCATCATGGGCTGTTTCTTGTTGTGATATGTTTCTACTACATTACTGAGTAGATGACTTCCATCTTCTTAGGCTATCATTCCCACATCGCGATTAATGTACTTAATCTTGTCATGAATCTTGTTTCTGACGTCCATCATTGGCGAAATATCGGATAAAAAACCATTAGAGCTTGTTCAATTTTTGTCGCTTTTAAAAGGTTTATGTTAGCAAAAAGCGCTTCTGAGCGAAATAGTTGGTGAGTCGTATTGACGTGCAGGTTCTCTAAACCAAATTAAACCATACATAATGAGGTCGTCCTTTTTGGTGCTCAGCTTTTTGATTTGGTAATTGGTGAAGGCTTGCACAGTGGCACCAGGACGACAGAGCACTTTTCTATTTACCTTCTGGTGTTTGAACTCCCTGTTTTGGTGCTTCACTGTACTATCGCCAACAAGAAAACACGTCGAATCTATTTCTTCCTGCTTGATTGGGTCTTACGAGTTCTTAATTTAGAGTGCATTTCGCTCTGTGCTATGCCGCAGTCTTTCTTCTCTAATGTTTATTTCGTTGGCCCGTACCCAGCTATCTCTTTGTTGGCCGCTATTGACCACTTGTTATTGCCCCTCCCCGACTGTCTATCGCTGCCTAAAGCATCTCTGGGTAGATGATGAGATGGGGTAGGCAGCAGAAGTTAACGGGGTGTTGCTTGGGCGATATTCACAGAAAAAGGAGGGGGCGTGCAGCGGGTGGTGAAAAGAAGAGTGGGCAGCGGGAGGTGAAAGGAGGATGTGGGTGACGAGATGTAGCTTGGAGGGTATTCAATGGGGAAGGATGCGGTGGGCGTCCCAGCACTTTGAAATGTGGGTGAACGTGGTTGATACTCTTACAAGCAGTAGATGCAAACATATTTAATTTCAGCTCTTTCAATTTCTTCGCCATTATGTTTATGGTCTGCTAAAGCGTTGCAACATGACATTCATAATTCCCATATTTTACCTCTGCTGCACTATTGGCAAAGAAATGGATACATTTTCTGTTCCTGTTTCTGTCCATGTTAGGATTCCCATTAAAATGTGCTGCAAAATACGTCTTGTTGCAACGGAAACCCGAGTAGGCTCGCCTCATTTTTGTGGATAGCACTGACGTACGATTGTCGGAACGGGAGGGAGGGAAGAGGGCGGGAGGGCAGTTAGTAAGGATTGTGCTGGGCCTGGCTCTTGTTTCTTGTTGTGCTGGGTCTGCCTCTTGTTATCAGTCCAGGAAGTCCGTATTAGTTCCGCTGCAGTCAACTGTTCCAAATACACCACTTATGCTGCAGTGTGAGGCCGTCTTGGCTGAGTGGGTAACGTGTCCACAAACAGTGTCAGCCTCTGGAGCTGCATATCGCGAGTTCAAGCCTCTGTTGACACTTTTTTTTCATTTATATAATTTAGATCAAACAGTGGCTTTGATGTATTTTAGTTCAGTTTCAATGGTTTGCCACTGTGCACTTTATAATTTCTCACTGGGGTCCAAATATGTATAAAAGTAAATATCTATTTTTTATGACAACACTGTGACAATAATATTAATCACTAAGAATAAAACTGCCACAAATAACAATATTGCCTATTAGGAAAATAAAGAGTTTTCAATTTTTGATTTATTTTCGACACTTGTTCTTTTTCCTGCAGAGAACCGGGGAAGTACACGTCAGGTTGCGGTAGTGTTTAGAGGCACACTGACGTGCGGTGTAGTTTAGAGGCAGACTTGACGAGGTGGTGTTTAGAGGCAGACTGACGTTTAGAGTCAGACTGACGTTTATAGGACTGAAGTTTAGAGGCAGACTGTCTTTCACTACTTTAGTGATTTGATTAAATGGGTGCGCTTCAAATGAACCATGTGAATTCAATTTTAAAATAACATTTTATCGCAGCGTGTTGAACGACCACCAAACCTGCGGGAGAAAGACACAAACCGATGTATTCAAATGCCGTTGAAAGAAAAGCCTGTGGGAAAGAGATGGATTTGCTAAACATTATCATATATATCAACTTGTTTGACTAAGGTGCACCAATATAAACCAGAAACAGCCAGACTGTCAATAACCTATAGGGCTCACCTCTCTCCGTGCGGTTTGGGAATGATGTAAAGTTGCAATTTATGAAGCTGGCAACATCCTACACATGATCACGAACGGGCGGGTCTCGTCCAATTAGATTATTTAAAGGCTAATACACTCTACTGTTTGTGATCATCTCAGGTGCCTGCACTACATGGTTTCTCCTTTCATACTTGCTACATGAACTATTCCACCGTTTTTAGACACCGCCCTAAATCCGTGTTACAGAGAATAAACACATGGGCCCTGTAGTTCCTTGGTATGAGAGCGCCGGCAACTGATATAATAATGACGCGCTGGAGTTTGACATTGAAAAAGGCCGAACTTGGCCCTGACCTCCTTTT
Source organism: Gammarus roeselii (assembly GCA_016164225.1). Lineage (NCBI taxonomy): Eukaryota > Metazoa > Arthropoda > Malacostraca > Amphipoda > Gammaridae > Gammarus > Gammarus roeselii. The sequence continues at coordinate 10,743 of SDVV010020330.1, forward strand.
CAGTGAAAATCATTTCAACAGGTTCAAGGAATGTTAACATAAGGGGCAACATAACAGGAGGGCAACCTTTCTTAGTCCCTAATGTGGAACACGAGATGGTTGGTGAAAAACACACAAAAAGAACCAGTGCGAGGGCTCTTTTACATGTTTGCGACAAGTCTAATTCAGTGAGAAATAAAAATAACATATTATACAGATTATAGAATATGGGTTACCAAAAACGTATAATACAGCTAAAAAATAAAGCGTAAAAGCGGAGGGCTATAACATCTGCAACCCCTCAATGTTCCGGTGGTTTCCTTCTTGCCATGGTTCGCGCTCGCGTTGGTTAAACTGGAATGGGTCTACAGTCGTCGGCCCAATTACCTCTCATGTTCCTCTCAGCCATTGTGTCTGCTTAACTGCGCCCAGGACCCGCACACGGCCTCTGTCGTGTTATTGTTTGTTATGGACTACAGTTACACGAAGCTGTTCAGTTATTATCTCAACAACACTTAGGAAGAGCTTTCAATTACAGACTCCTTGTGTTGACGCTGCGCACTGAACCGTGGCAGAGAGATCGATGCATTCGGTGGCACAGCACGGCTGTTTGGGGACGTGCTGACACTGTGCTGCAAGGAAGAGCAGAACTGTGTTCATGCAAAGCAGCTCAACACTTCTATGTCGGCACGTGCTGACTCTAAGGTTCAGAGTAGAGCACGGATGGGTTTAACCAAAGTAGCACAACATGACGTGCTAGCATTGGGCTGGATGGAAACATTCGGTCTGTTTTTATACAAAGCATAAGCATTTAGCAATGCTATTTCAACAACCATTTGCGTTATCAGTCCTTCCTGACTCTTGTGAGCAATCTGCTCCCAAGCATAGCACTATAATTCCTGACTCTTGTGAGCAATCTGCTCCCAAGCACGGCACTATAACTCAAGTTATATATTTATTATGGAAAATCTGCGAATGTGAATTTACAAACATGTTACGGTTAAAATTACATGATGTGAGTTTTGAGCACAAATCTCTTTATAATTACATCACACAATGAGCAGCTTGTAGCCTAGAACAATGTAACTAAGCGATCTAATTAATGGTCGATCGCAGGTGGTAATGCCATTTCTCGGAGGCCGCCGCGTCTAACACACAGCATGTGTTTAGTTTGAGCTTTGTTAGCATAGCAGTTCATCGTATACCTTCGGTTGCAGCGCTGGTACTGGCCCTGTTGCGTCGTATTTACTTACACGAACCCGTTTCACTCTTGTTTTTTATTTGTCTAAGTTGCCTCAAATGGGATCATCGATGAGAAAAGTTTGAGCCACAACAACATTAAACTTTTATCCCGTCTGGATTGGTTTCACGATAAATACGGCAATGATGACAAAACTTTTAATATTGTTGCTTGTATCTGTAAAGTTATTGCTGGAGTAGTGCGTGCCAGCGGAATTATGAACGTCGTAGAGTTCACTACATCATTGTGGGTTTTGCTCGAACCGAGAGACGGATTGATGAAAATATACACATCGTATTCGTCAAGGCTAATTTTGATGATACAAGTCTTGAACGTCGATTACTAAAGTGGAGATCCACGATGATGAAGAATATTGGTTATGAATCAACGGCTCATTTGAAAAATTTGCGTTACACGCTAAAGGCTTGTTGGAAGAATACACGCTTTTCATGACTATGGATTGTAAGGTTTACATGTTATACGTCAATAGCTTGTTTCGTGGATTCACGTTGAATGGTTAGCGTATCCGACTGCAGTGCCAGCCTCTGGTGCTGCAAGTGGCGAGTTCGAGCCTCGGCATAAACGCGGCGGTTTTGTAGCCGCGAGATTGGGTGCTTCCCCCTTCTGTGTCAGCCTTTCATTGCCACCCTCCTAATTAGGGGGAAACGGCTGTGTGTACATACATACATATGTCTATACATACGTTAAACGAAAATGGTGTGATTCAGGTATGCACGTCGCTCGTTGATGACTTGTTTGGAAGATACACGTCAGAGGTCATTGGAGTGTTTGATGGATACACGTCATACGTCAATGACCTGTTTGGATGGCACAAATGATACGTGAGTGACTTGTTTTGCTGATACTCATCATAAACGGCTCCGAAGAGTAAATTCATTTAATTTGTTCGTAGTCTATTCGATGTGAGAGCACCTATATGATTTTTGGCGAGGATAATAATTCAAAATGCATTTCCATGAATCACAAACAGATGCACCCTTTGTTCCACAATTAAACCATTTGTTTCGTTCCAGTGCTGCATGCAGTGAAGTCCATAGCAGCACAATAAATTAATTGTAGTGGAAACTGAAAGCGAATGATTATGTTCGCAGTTTTTGGGCATCAGGTTTCACTCGCATTAGCAAATGCCTTCTGATAGTATCAAAAATCGAAGTAATAACACTAGATTCGAACTGATGAATTAATTTCTACTTTCATTATCATTTGCAGGATATTTTTTCTATTTCGTGGGAAACGGAAACAGATGGAAACAACTTGGTTAGAAAATATATATATTTTTTTACGGTACATTTTCAAATACCACTAGGGAATCAACAGAAAAAGGCATTTTATCTGTTATTCACATATACATACACACATA
>SDVV010020331.1:0-13342 GCA_016164225.1 Gammarus roeselii
CACTGTATTAATCTGAAAAAAAATTAATCAAAATTTTGAGTGAAAGCAATGTTGTTGACGTTGTTGTTATCAACTACTCAAAGAGTTTATAACTGTGACAATTTATTGATACTCGATTAAGCAAGAAAGTTGTCAGGCTGCACTGTTTGCTCAGTTGAGTTTGGACGGTTGCACTGGTTGGCGTTTGTTTTGTTTTAGTTTAGTTTGGTGAGCACTTCAGGGGCCATTTACTAGGGGGTATTAATCATTCACCTATTATAGCAAGATTATTTACAACTATAAAATTTCCTCTGTTTAATGGACACTGAAATAAAAGTTGAAAATATTACAATGAATTGAAAATTATGAGACATTTTAGTCTTATTGATAATTATTGTATACTATTGATGATGCTGGAAGCCTAGCTTTTTAAAATGAAGCATTCCGGCAGGAGACTGATATGTGGTCATGTTTATGAATCATGAAACTTGTGTCAAAACCAATGCACTACATTGAACTGTAATACTGTGTTGGAGAAAGTGTTAGTTAATTTGTTGAATTATATTCTCATGTTGGTTGCAATCACTCTCGACTATAACAGACTTCTATGGCATTATTTTTCAGCTAGAATAGTTTTGGGAAGGTGAAGGTAATTCTATCATTCCTGTGTTAGCTGCTTTAATGATTAAATTGGATTGACCGGAAGCAGATACAACGGGAAATTCTCGATTACTTGTGGTTGCTGCTCCCACTGACCCTTGTACGAGTCATTGAATTGCAGCTGTTGCTCTAACTTGTAATTAATTTCCGTCAGTTGAAACAGAATGGGCTGATAAGTATATCTAACAATAGAATAGAAATTAGATAGCATTCTTGGCTAGTGTCGAATTAATATTAGACAATTTTTAGTATTTTATTATTGTTGATGCGCCTTTATTATTTGTTATTTATTATAACGTATCATCTTACCCAGCAGTGAAAAAACTAGAAAGGCACTTGATAATGATGCCTTCAGTTTTCTACAAACATTTCTTTCTCTTGCCAAGACATACCAGTGTTGAGGGCGGCCTGTAACAAGCTAGTAACAGGCTGGCAACCCCGGTCACTCTTATCTAATGTAGTGACAGACAGGGAATAGCTGCCCTTAGCTAACATTCTACAAGATAAGATTCACGTTACATCGGTAAACAGATGAGTTAGCCATGACGTTGCTGACTAATCATCTTTATCAACACAATTCTTGAAAATCAAATTTCCTTTGACACTGTGCTATCATGTTTTATTGAAAATTTTGTGATAATTACAAGGACTCGTTGAATGCACTCTGAGGAGGAATGGGCTCTGAATTTTTTTTACATTTAATAAAATTTGCCTCACTTGTTCAGTGCGACCTAAACAATAAGTTGAAGTGAACTAATTAGTTATCTTCTAAAAATAATAACTTCAACGTCACATTCTTATGAGCTTGGACACTAATTGCCTTTTACATTTTAACATTGACTGTCTAATGTCTTTTGGCATTGACTGCCTGACCTTCGTAACTCACTGGTTGGCTGCCTTCTACGCTACTAGTCTTCATAAAACCAAAAGGGTATAGACTACAACGCGCTAGAAACACCTGCCAATCTAAAGTCTTCAATCATCAAAGAATCTTCTGACACATGTTTCGACTTAGGACGTTTGATGAAGAGTTGATAATTTCATCGATACTCTAGCGGGTCAATTTCTGTACCTCAGTCCATGTCGTATGGTCCGACTTATTTGCTAAATTCTGTTCTTGTGAAATTGATCTTTAATTTTATGCTACCTTGATCAATCCTGTGAAAAGGATTGTATTTGAGTGCGTAATTTCACAAGTTATGCTAATGTCTTCGGAGGATTCCTGTCTCTGTTTAATTTCACTTGCGCAGTATCTAGTTATGACCCCCGTGCACTGGAATGCCTTGGCACTCTAATCTATGGCTCTGGCTACTTTTCTTCTAGTTTTTTTAAGGTTCATCATGTGAGCACCATTGGGTACTTAACTATTCGTTGGTTGCACCGGACCAAATTGCATACTTCGCGCAACATGTAAGAAGTATGTATGTATATGTATCATCCATTCACATTGCAACAATATGGAGGATCAATCAAAATGAGCGTTATATTGTAGAAAACACACTTGTATGATGTTAGTTACAATACTGTTATGTTGGTCAATATGCCTTTTGGACGTCAGTTCTTGTTTAGGTCATGTAGATCTTGTAAATTTCACATAATGGAGTGAACGTATGCCACCGTACCTTGCGTGTGCATTGTGCAACCTACTAAATAGAATTTGCAATAACCACCACGAACCAAGGCTTATTTATCTAAAGCTTTTCAATGAAATTTTTCTTGCACCTGCCAAAACCTGCTTAAGGGCACAAACAAAATGCTGTTCTTTTTATAGCCACAGCAGAAGTAAAATGTATGCATATTTTTAATCTCATTTCCTATTAGGTTTCTTTAATAAGACTCCTTGTAATCTGAACAAGGTTGTTCTTGTCATTCAGCGAGTCTCACAAATAGCGTCTACTTCTCACGCTTGGCGTCATCATTTAGAGTGAAGTGGGAAGCGTGCTGAGTGTGTTGGATAGTTCTGTCTCGAGCAGGCTAACTTCCGGACATTCTCGGGCAACATTTTTTGGTAAATATTGATGTGATTTCCATGCGAGTGTAATGAAATGAACTCTCCCGAAGTGGTTACATGTATAACTAAAATCTTAGCTCAATGAATTGGTTAAAAATGATTTCGTTCGTCAAGCAGGCAAGACACTCAAGGACATTGATAATCTTTTGCGATATGTGAGTAGCTCTTACTATTTGAGCTATTATATTTACTAGACATTATGCTTGAGCCAATGTGCGAGCGTGGGTTGGATGGAAACGGTGCTGTATTTACAGCATTTGTTCGTTCATCGTTACCTAATGTAGTTAGCAGTCATCTATAGGTCATAATGACTGTCACTGGTCGAATAATGCAATGACCTATTGTAATGGTTTATAGATCTTATGTGTCGGAGTTGGTTAAAAGTGAAATTGGGTGTGAGACCATGCTGCCTTATGTCTAGCTGGCTGTTCAATCTCTATACATGGATGGAGTGGTCGGGAAGGTGAATGCAAGTGTAACGGATCGTGGCTTAGAGATGTTGGAAGCAAATGGGCGGTTGGCAGTTGAGCCAGTTACGGTTTGCGGATGATACGGCACTGGGTACGTATTCGGAGAACCTGTGAAGGCTAGTGTCGGAGTTTGGTAGAGTGTATGGGAGGAGGAGGAGGTTTCGAGTTAACGTGAGTAAAAGTAAAGTAATGAGACGCTCGAGGAATGTCGATGCGAGCAGAATTAGTGTCCTCTGAAATAGAGTTGTTGGAGGAAGTTCATTGTTTTATGTATCTGGGCTCCCATGTGAAAAAGACTGAACTAATGGAAACTGAGGTAAAGTGGCGTGTGAAGGAAGGGTGAAGAGTGTAATGAGCTGAAGGACGTTGGCATGGAAGCGAAGAAAGGGTTTTGTGAGAGGGTATTCGTCCCAACTGTGCTCTACAGAGCTAAGACTTTTTATTATCAAATCAATTTTCATCGTCTAGTAAGGAGTTTTCAAGTCTTAGGTCTAACACATTAAACTTAATTTTCTAATGCAATATTTGAATTAGCAAAATGAGAGATTGAAATGAATTCGCGACAGCTCGTCTCCTGTCGGCGGCCGGTTTGGACCTCATGTCGCAAAATATAATTCAAAATGTATGCTATTGATAAACCTTTAAAACTAATTTTGGGGGGAGGGGGCGCAGAAGAGAAAAGAAGGTTGAATATTTTCGGGATGAAACGTTTGAGTAGCATAGTTGGACTGGCGCGGAGAGAGAGAGAGGATCAATAACGACGTTGTTTGAATTAGAACGGGGATGTTGAAGAAGTTAGAGGGCAGAGTAGATTCGCGTGTTCTGAGATGGTTTGGTCACATGGATAGGATAGGTGATAGGAGATTGGTGAAAAGGTTGATGAATGCGGAGGTGAGTGGACGTGAACCTAGAGGTCGACTGAAGTATAGGTGGACGGATGGATGGTGTGAAGCAGACGCTAGAAAGGAGTGACATAAGGGTGGAGGTCTCGAAAGAGCATGCAATGAAGAAGCGTGCACGGAAAATGAATGTGAATTTATATATATTTTTCACTCTGCCCTGATGTGCTTTCCCGCCCTTGGCATCTCGCTGAGAAACGATGTGTTGGGGGGGGGGGGGTCATTATGACGCAACAGGGGTAAACCAGTCACACTGTCGGGCCCTACTGCTGACACTGACCTCGGACCTTGCTCATGACCTAGAATATGTGTTGCGGGGTCTTCCGATCGGACCCTTTAGTGCAAAAGGACTAAATTGTGTGAGTGTATGAAATGACTGCGAAGTGCTAATATTGTAATGCGTACTGCACTACCCTTAGATATCCTAGACAAGAAATAATCGCAAGGTAAACAAAAACATGCAGTTACAACTGCGGGGAATCATGTTAACAACTTGAGATTCTGCGAAAAAATCTATCTAAATTTTTATTCTAAATTTAATTTTATTGTTGGATTATTTTGGTAAAAAAAAATTAATGCTCATTGCTTTCCACCAACAAATATGCATTGGCATTTTAGTACGTCACTGGTGTCATCTGAACGCTGTATCAGTTTCAAATGGCGAAAATGTAAGAAGGTCCATAAATCGAAATGCATTCTGAAGGTCCGAAGATTCGGGTTTATATCTCCATTAATTGAATGATGGAAAATGAAATATTGCCCTCCTGGGGGTTCTGTAGCTGTGGTCTTGTGCCCGGGATGTGCTGCAACGAATGCTGTTGTCTTGTACCCGGGCTGTGCAACAACGGATATTCCCTTCTATCTTCATAAAAGAAGGGAATATCCGTCGAGCTTGTATGGACCAGAGGACTATGTTTCTCTGAATGATACCATTTGCAATCATTTTAGTTTTCTTCATTGGATGGATAAGTATTGCCCTTATTTCGTTTGCCGGTGTCAGTTTCAAACGAAGGTTGGTTATGCTTCCTCTTCCTTGCTTGCTGTAAGTTATACCAGTCTCTCTGGTAATATTTTATGGATGTTATTACTCTGCCAATTCTGACTGTTTTTAAACTAAAGGATTTGATAATATTTTCTAGACTAAAAATTCCATAAGCAACTGTTGATGATGTAGAGCGTCTTTTGATTCACTCACTGCCTCACCTAGTGGTGAACACCCTTATTATTTCCTCTAGGCTTCAGTCTCTATCACCCTTCTCTATCTCCTTTCTCGCCACCATCCTGAATTTACTCAACTCGTATTTACCTCGTTTGCATCTTATTTTTAACTCACATTTTATTCAACTTATTAATTTTTTTTGTTTACTTCTATCCTAATTATCGTTGCACACAGGTCTTTAATTTGCTATTTTTTGAGTGACTAATAAAAGACAAGTGGCGTTCTTTCATGCAACCTTTTTCGAGTTTATTATTTTATTTTTTCGATTTCTGCTGTTCTCATGCGTGAGATTTCCTCAATGAATGTAAATCTTATGTATGGGATCCCCGTTTCATGTTGGTTCAACTTCCCTCTCTGCAGGTGCTGGGCGCACAGCCTCCAGTATCTTAGGACGACTGCGAATCTTTGAGACTCGGGTGCTAAGTAGGTTGTGTGATAACGCTTCTTGCTGCCACCCAGGGTGTGCTGGAACCATATGGCCTCAGCACTTTAAAAGTTATTGAACCTTTGTGCCACCCGATCGTATTGAACACCGAGTTTACACAGTAGTGAACCCAATCACTCCGATCTAAAATTTGTCCATAGCTTGTTGCAGCAGATGTTGCTGTTTCACGTTGGGTGCCAAAAGTACGCTTACCTCAGCATGCAAGAGAGCCTTGTCACTCTAAAACAATCAAAGCTCTGTAGAGCATTTCATAATAGCTATCTCAATTCATATTGTAAGTATTTTATTAGCTTGTTTTTCAATCTCTGTATTTAGCTTCATATCTGTGTTGGTTATATTTTGAAGGTATAATCATTGTTCATTTAATACTCACAAGCTGTATGGCAGAGTGTTGATCAGATGGATTTGAGGATGTACGGATAACGCAATTGGAGAGGAACAATGTGGCTTTAGGGGTGGTAGAAGGGTTGCCGATCAGATTTTTGCAGTGAGACAGGTCTGTGAGAAGAACCTCGCAAAGGGAAAGGATGTGTTCTGGGCCTACATGGACCTGGAAAAGGCATACGACAGGATTGACAGGGAAGCGCTGTGGAGAGTGTTGCGTTTGTATGGAGTAGGCGGAAAGCTGTAAAAAGCAGTACAGAGTTTCTATGTTGGCAGACGAGCATGCGTCTGAGTGGGAAGCGAGGTGAGTGATTGGTTCACAGTGAAAGTGGGTCTGAGACAAGGCTGCGTGATGTCTCCTTGGCTGTTCAATCTCTGTATGGATGGAGTGGTCAGTGAGGTGAACGCGAGTGGGCTGGGTCGTGGCTTGGAGCTACTGGAAGCGAATGGGCGGAGTTGGCAGTTGAGCCAGTTGCTGTTTGCGGATGATACGTCGCTGGTGGCGGATTCAGAGTAGAAGCTATGTAGGCTGGTGTCTGAGTTTAGTTGAGTGTGCGGGAGGAGAAAGCTTTGAGTGAACGTGGGTAAAGGTAAGGTAATGAGATGCTCGAGGACTGCCGATGCGAGCAGTATTAGTGTCCTCCTAAATATAGAGTTGTTGGAAGAATTTTAGTGTTTTAAGTATCTGGGCTCCCATGTGGAGAAGACTGAACTCGTGGAAACTGAGGTTAAGTCGCGAGTGAAGGAGGGGTATAAAGTGTTGGGTGCACTGAAGAGCGTAATGAGCTGTAGGACGAAGGGGATGGAAGCAAAGAGAGGGCTGAATGAGGGTGTCGTTGTCCCAACTGTGCTGAACGGAGCTGAGACTTAGGGGGGTGAGAGCAGAGGAGGGAAAAAGGTTTAATGTTTTCGAGATGGAATGTTTGAGGAGCATAGCTGGAATGTCGCTGAGAGACAGGTTCACGAACGACGTGGTTCGAATCAGAACCGGGATGGTGAAGAAGTTAGAGGACAGAGTTGATTAGCGTGTTCTGAGATGATTCAGGCACGTGGTGAGGATGGATGAGATGAGATTGGTGGAAAGGGTGTGGAAGGCAGAGGCAAGTGGACGTAGGCCTAGAGGGAGACCGAAGTTTGGGTGGATGGATGGTGTGAAGCAGGCGTTAGGAAGGAGAGACCTGAGTGTGAAGGTGGCGAGAGAGCGTGCATGCATTGGATAGGCGTGAGTGGAGAATGATTGTGAACGGATGAGTTTTGACGCTGCCCTGATGTGCGTTCCCGCCCTAGGCATATCGTTGAGAGACGGGATTTGCGGGGCGGTCACCATGACGCGGCAGGGGGAAACCGCTCACACTGTCGGGCCCTGCTGCCGACACTGACCTCGAACCACACTCATGACCCGGAGGGTGTGTTGCGGGGTTCCCCGCCGGACCCTTTTCCGCATAGGGCTGAGGTGTGCCCTGTTGTCAGCCACCCCCTTTGCTGGGGGATTTCAGCCTTGTTGGGGTGGATGGATGATTTCTCATTTTGTAAATCATTAACACTTTATTTTAGTATTTCTTCTTTCTTGGGCTCTATCAATTTTTTCTGCCCTTTTTACATGATGCTAATTTTTGCATTGGTTTTTATTATATATATCGAGGTTGGTTGAGACAAGGTGACCCAGGGAATGGGGAGTACTCGTGGGACTCGGGGGACCCTGGGTTTCGGGAACCCGGGGGACTTGGAAGACCAGGAGGATTCGGGGTGGGCCCTTTGGGACATTCTTGAGACCATTTGGGACCCTCTTGAGGCCCCTCTGAATCCTGGAACCTCTGCTCCCCCTCCCAGCGCTGCAAAAACCCATGCACAGAGGAATATATAAATTTGAAGTAGAGAAATGAGTTATTACAGTCCATAGCATTGCTGACGCAGAGGGGAGAGCTGCGTCGAGGCTGGTCGAGGTGCGTCGAAATCAGTCGAAACATGTCGAGGCAAGTCGAGTTGGGTGCGACGAGCCGAGACTGGCCGAAATTATTCGAGACAAACCGAGATGAGCTAAGTCGAGGAGACTCGATGTACCCTTGGAGCTCGGCGGACTTGGGTAACCCTCTGAGACTCATCGGGCTCTTTCGGGACCCAAGGGACCCCTGCCCCCCCCACCCAATCCCCTTGAACAATAAGTGCGATGGTAAAAATCTGAGCAGTTTTTAGCCCATGATGAACCTACCCTTTCTTCTCTCTTCACGTTACACAATTCTGTCGTATTAAATGATGCTATCATACTTCTGCGAGAGCTCCTGTTTGTGATTTTGTGAATAAGCGTGTGTTTTTTCAGTCTGCGCTCGCTCGCGCGTGTGCGGACCATATGTAATGTCTGTGGTTGACCTTCGTTGCGTAACTATAAACCTTGTGATGCGTTGCGGTTGGAGTTAATCTGATTCGTGAGGCCGTGTACCTTGTACCAATTTCGACAATACTACCTGTGCGCACTGGCGTGCATACATATTGCTCTTTGAAGTTTTGAGGGGATGGAGGTGGATATTAGTTTTGTCTGAGTCTTTATCTTCCTGAATAAATAAATTTTAATGCTATCGAACATTGTACCAGACTACGATGCTGCCTGTACGCACTAGCATGCGTACATATTACTCCTGAAGTTCTAAATGATTGGAGGCGTGAGGTTTCATTTAGTCTAGCTTGCTCAAATAAATAAAATGTACTGTGATGCGTTGCTATCAGAGCAGACTCTGTCCATGTAGCCGTAGACCTTGTACCAGTTTCGACGATACTATCTGTGCGCCCTGGCGTGCGTACATATTGCTCCTGAAGTTTTAAGTGGTTGGAGGCGGGGATTCGATTCGTTTCGTTTCGTCTGAGCCTTTACCTTTCCTGGATAAATAAAGCATACATTAACTGAACAAGACCGCGTAGCTGTAAACATTGTGTTGCGTTACTGTCGGAGCTTACTTTGTCCGTGCAGCCGTAAACCTTGTACCAATCTCGACGATGACTACCTGTACGCACTAGCGCGCAAACATATTAATCATGAAGTTCTAAATGATTGAAAGCGGAGGTCCGTTTTGTCTAAATGTTATTCTTGTGTGCACCAGCGTTCGTCTGACACGACTAAAATGTTCAAATAGTTTAACTTTGACAACGTTGTTTTTCTTGCACACAGGTGTGCGAGCCTACTGGAATCCATGATCATTGAGCCCTACGGGGGAGCCTATTATGACTCACGTTGAGCCTCTGGTGAAAATGAGGCCAAAATCAAATCAAAATCAAATCTGCAAATGTTTCGAAGTGCTGCAGTTGCCCAGCGTATTGGACGAAAATTGCGAGTGTTTTTTCAACAGTTTTGACAAGCCAAGTTGAGGTTCTGATCACGGCACTAATGCAAATGACCTACACAACTAAATAACTGCAAATATCTTGTACGACTTAAAGGTCACTAACTCTATCACTAATACAATCGGTTTATACCGCTTTTCATTACCTGAACTATTTTTACTGTAAGTAATGCCACAGCTCGTGTCCCTGAAGATAATCGAACCATCGAAGCATTTTCTTCATGTTTGTTCTTGCGTTGAACTTTTTCACAGGAAAGTTTTTCTTTTCTATTGACGTGCGAACATTTGAAAGATGTAACCGGGTATTGGAGTTATGGTCTGTCGTTCCCCATGAATTCTGAACAAATTTGTTCCAGATAAACTGTTGCACTTGTTGCAGAATTTGAATTTCAACACTAGGCCGAATTCCCCAAGAACTTGGGTAGCCGACGGCTGCCCAAGTTCCGGCTGGAAGATCCCGCCGCACACCTTGACAGTACCGCTCAAGAAATCTCGGTCACTCTAATCCTAGAAAATGACCGTAGAATGAGCAGTGTCATACGTTCTCTTCCTTCACTTATGACAAAACTTTGTGTGCTGCTCCAAGGTGTCTTTTTGCAGTGTAGCTCATCCAAGTCGCAGGTTATACTTGATTATTCCATCCATGTTTGATTGCAAATGTTTTGTGAACCAGTGTGTTTTTATAAATGGCTTGAATAGATTACAAAGTAGCTGATTTAGTGGACGTTTTTAAATGTTTTTTGCCGTCAAACTCAATTGATTTTATGTGGTAGATAGGCTTCAATTTATTTACAAACATTCCTCCGTAACTACGGCTTGATCCGAATTCATTTTCTTTCGTTTCAGTCTTTGATTCTGTCACACCCGATACAGTACTGTTATGCATGAATAGGTTTCGGCTGTAACATATTTTCCCATTAGTGTCGTTAATCCCTGCTGAAGTGGTTAATGTTGCCTCCTAATGGTATTCTTAATGTCTTTTTTTTACGTATTAGTACGGCTTTCTAATTATTTTTTATGGTTATTACACAACCTGAGCTTCTGCAGAATCCTTATCCTAGGCAAGCGACCTGACGAATCGCTTTTGGAGGGGATATTTGCCCAACTGTGCTCCTGTACTTTGGTGTCCTGAACGAGAAACAGTCTCCCTTTGCTCTAATTGAGGTCAAAGCGAACCTGATGACGTTTCTTATGCAGTACGGGAAAAAGCTACAGAATTCTTGACACAATCCTAATCCCTTTTTTTTACTGCTATCACTATTTATTAACCATAACTGGAAATAACGCTTATACAAATCCCAACAAAGTTTTTTTGATAATACTTCGTCTTTTTATTTTAAATCGCTACTGCACTATTGATAAAATTCCTTACGAAATTGTTTTGTTCTCTGTACTACTGAGGTAGATATGAGAAAACCTGGACACGTCCACGAACATGTATGTACTATTTTTTTAAATTCACTATTTATTTTTTACCTTTGTATCAGGATTAATGCTGCAGGGTAGACAAAGGTCTGTGTTGCACAAATCTAATTTCTTTATAATCTCTGAAGGCTGTTCAACTTCCTGTGTGCTTGTTATGCGACTCAAATTTACGTTACCGGCACCAGTGGATATTGTACCGATGATTAGCCAAAGTGTATTTTATATTCTTAATGATTGTTCTGGAAATATTTGTGATTTGCAGATACATCGTGGCCAAAGGACGAGTATAATTTTGTACTGTACATAAATTATTTTATACCATCTTGAGAGGATATCTGTCTCTCTGCTATTGTTTAGGAAGAGTTGGAGTAAGTTGTTTATCTACGTGCAATAGTTGCGACACGTTGACATACTTAATTATTGGCGTCATAGACATTTTTATTGTATAGATACTGCTCTTTTAAAACTTCTTCGGATTGGAGTATTCGATTAGTTCAAAACATCCTGTACGATGCAGTGTCAAAATTAAATAATATTACAAACTAAATTATTCTTCCATCCCGCAATATACTTCGGTATATTAATACGGGTTAATTAGAGCACAGAAATGAGATAACTTCGTATAAATCCTCTATTTTCATCTCAGTGCTATATTTGTATGCACCAGCGTGAATGCATAGCACTATTAATAATTCTACATAATTTGAATTTCGATTAGGTTATTATTTCCGCACACACCAGAGTGCGAACCTATCAGAATTGATCATCTTCACGCCCTGCGTCAGAGCTCCGGTGGAGATGGACCCCCTCAATCCAATTACTATCGGTTCAACTTCTCATTCATGTTGAGACCGAATACCGTTTGGTAACCCTTCACATGATTTTCTTATGTTCATCCCAGTAAACCATTTACTCGAAACTTTGTCGAGAAATTTGCTGGAAAAGAGTAGTACAGAGATAGGGGAAAAAAATATTCTGTCATGTTTAAAATGTATGCCTTGTAAGGTGGTTATGTCCTAGGGGTATTTTTTCCGGTGTACATTTCCCTTAGGTCTATCTGAATATATACTTTTCAATGTCTATATGCAATAGTCAAATGTTTCTAGTTGTGTAGTTTTTAAATTGCTCATTTTTGTTACAGGGGTTGTTAGATTGTTCTTAATAAATGGATCAAAATTGAATGCGCAGTTTTACATTTTGAACAGCCAAGTTCCTCGAGAATTGTTGATTCTCAATAACTTACAGAAAATATAACTTTTGTTATCTCAATTCTCTCGATAGAAAGCTACTTCTTTGTAATGTAGTAAGAGCCATATGGTTGGCATGCGCTTCTGCTTTTTATTCGAATGAATCTTTATGAGGAAACATTACAAAGACGTTTTTGAGATCGAATCTTGATAACATTCGTCGAAAGGGTTTTTCAACAGGTTTTAGCCTTTTTGTGTCTTCAACGTTTTTCGAGAAATTTCAAAAATTTAAAGTTCTCGGCTTTTCCCGAATTTTCCGTGTTTTCTACCAAATAGCGGCCGACGCTAGGCCCCAGCCGGCCGCTGCCGGTTGTCTAACCCTTCTCCCCAACCCTATATAAGGCAGAGCTACCCTACCCCGGCAATCATGAGGACCGACTTGAGGCGGCTTTCAGTAAGGGGAACTTGAGCCACTCTAGCGTGAAACTGTAGCCAGCTGATGAGTTTCGATTTTCTGGGTTGTATTGTGAAGGAGACTCGTCAGTGACCGTTATTGTTGTTACGATAGCGGTGGGAGGAGGAGGAGGCCCCTTACGGCTCTTACTACATTACAGAGACCTATCGGACTCCTTCGGGACCTCTGCCCCCTAAACAATAAGTATGATGTCAATCATCTGAGCAGTTTTTCAGCCCATGATGAACCTGCCCTTCCTTTCCTCTTAACGATCCACAATTTAATAGAGTAATGCTAGTGTACTTGTGCGAGAGTTCCTGATTGTAATTTTATGAATAAGTGTTTTTTCAGTCCGTGCTCGCCCGCGCATGCGCGGATCATATGTAATTACTGTTTTTGACCATTACCATACAGATACAGATACTAGGCCGCATCCCCCAGAAAGGGGGGTGGCCGACGGCAAGGCCCACCTCACACGCTCACACTCACACAACTTTGCCCTTTTGTGCTAAAGGGTCAAGCCGGTACCCCCTCAACATACACTCTGGGTCACGAGTGCAGTCCGTGGATCCGTCGTCAGCAGCAGGGCCCGACAGTTTTCACTGGTTTACCCCCGCCGCGTCATAATGGTCGGGCCCCCCCCACCCACGACCATCCCGACAGCGGGGTGCCCAAGGCGGGAAAGCACATCAGGGCAGCGTCAAAATCAACCATTCTCCAGTCACACCTGTTCATTGTACGCTCTCTCGCCACCTCCACATTCATGTCTCTCCTTCCCCACGCCTGCTTCACACCATCCATCCACCCAAACTTCGGTCCACCTCTAGGCCTGCGACCACTCGCCTCAGCATTCATCACCCTTTTCACCAATCTCCCT
>SDVV010020332.1:0-13342 GCA_016164225.1 Gammarus roeselii
GACAGCCGAGCATGTGTCTGAGTGGGAAGCGAGGTGAGTGATTGGTTCACAGTAAAAGTGGGACTGAGACAAGGCTGCGTGATGTCTCCCTGGCTGTTCAACCTCTATATGGATGAAGTGGTCAGGGAGGTGAACGCAAGTGTGCTGGGTCGTGGCTTGGAACGGTTGGAAGCGAATGGGCGGAATTGGTAGTTGAGCCAGTTGTTATTTGCTGATGATACGGCCCTGGTTGCGGATTCAGAGGAGAAGCTATGTAGGCTAGTGTCTTGAGTTTGGTAGAGTGTGTGAGAGGAGAAAGTTCAGTGTTTTAAGTATCTGGGCTCCCATGTGGAGATAACTGAACTAGTGGAAACTGAAATGAAGGCGCCAGTGAAGGAGGGGTGTAAAGTGTTGGGTGCACTAAAGAGTGTAATGAGCTGTAGGACGTTGGGGATGGAAGCAAAGAGAGGCCTGTATGAGGGTGTTGTTCTCCCAACTGTGCTCTACGGAGCTGAGGCTTGGAGGGTGAGAGCAGAGGAGAGAAGATAGCTGAATGTTTTCGAGATGAAATGTCTGAGGAGCATGGCTGGAGTAATGCTGAGAGACCGGATCACCAACGACGTGGTTCGAATCAGAACAAGGATGGTGAAGAAGTTGGAGGACAGAGTGAATACGCGTGTGCTGAGATGGTTTATGCACATGGAGAGGATTAATGAAGAAAGATTGGTGAAAAGGGTGATGAATGCGGAGGCGAGTGGTCGCAGGCCTAGAAGTAGACCGAAGTTTGGGAGGATGGATGGTGTGAAGCAGGCGTTGGGAAGGAGAGACATGAATGTGGAGGTGGCGAGAAAGCCTGCAATCAACAGGCGTGAGTGGAGAATGGTTGTGAATGGTTGATTTTGACGCTGCTCTGATGTGTTTTCCCGCCCTTGGGCATCCCGCTGTCGGGATGGTCGTGGGTGGGAAGGGCCGGCCATCATGACGCTGCGGGGATAAATCAGTGAAAACTGTCGGGCCCTGCTGCTGACGACGGATCCTCGGACTGCACTCGTGACCCAGAGTGTATGTTGAGGGGTTACCGGCCGGTCCCTTTAGCACAAAAGGGCTAAGTTGTGAGGGTATGAGGTGCGCTTTGCCGTCGGCCACCCTCCTTTCTGGGGGATGCGGCCTAGTATCTGTATCTGTATATGGCCTCAGCACCTTGAGAGTTCCTGTACCTCCTGTGGCACCCGTACATACCATAGACGTTCGCCGCGTGAAGTACTTGGACTTAGCGCAGTAACCTAACTCGAACATTAAAAGAAGAATAAAAACAAAAATAACATGATGCAGCACTGTTTGCTGGTTTGTCATTCGGCGCCAGACGGACGGTGACACCAGTGCGCTAGAAAGCCTCGTCACTCTAATCTAATCTAGCATATTAATATGGACTACCTTTGTCATTCTGTTCTAGAGCCGATTATAAAGTAATTCTCTAGAAGCCTGAATATTTGAATATTCTTTTCTTACTTGAAAATTAGATGATCTGGCTGTCTCTCGTGCGCCTTACTATGCTATGTCTGACGTGAGTCCGTCTTGGCTTCGACTGACCTGAGATTTGGCCGCAAGCGCGGGAGCCTACATGAGGCAGGCGAGCAAACTCCATCGAAGTGCCTTGCCTGTGGTGACGGCGTCTAGTGCCCCAGCTTAAGTCCCTCAACCCACACTAAAAGTCCCCGCATCAAGGCCGCCGCCTATGAAGATGGCATCGTGTACGTCCTCTCTGCTGTATTGACGTGAACGCAGCCTGTGCGCTGTCGAGGCTTCAGGCCCACCAACACTTTCGGGACACCAGAGTCACAACATATACACTGCATTTTTCTCAACGACAAATAAACAACCCCAATTATTTTTTCTCTACAAAACATCAATCGAGCTAACTTTGGCCCTAACACTAGTCCATGTCCCACTTGAAGTCATCCCTGCACGCGTCTGGTTGGTGCGTTGCAGTGTGGCTGAAGGCATGATTACGCTGAAAATAATTATGTTTTGGTGCCCACAGTAAAAATGACTCAACAACTGGTGTCCATTTGTTAACTTCCATAGCACCTACAAAATCAATGCAGATATCAGCAATAACATCAGCACGTCCCTAAGCCGGTCACCCCTCCCTGCCTACCTCCCTCCCTCCCTCCCCTGTCTCAACCCGCGTGTGTCGGTGGATATCGAAGATTTCTGGCTTTGCGCTGGCTCGGTTTCCACCACCCCAGGTGGAAACCAGAGCAAAGCAACAATAATCTGAGCCTTGATCAGCTTCGCTTGGCGTGAGCCCTGCTTAGCTGACGTGAGCCCTGCTTAGCTTTGTCCTTCGCGAGCCCTGTTTAGTCTTGTCCTGTGTTAGCACTGTTGGCTGTGACATGTGCTTTGATTAGTTTTGTCGGACGTGGACCCTGTTATGTTTTTTCTAATATGAACCCTGTTTTCATTTTCAGAAGCGTCTCCAGCAGAAGTTCCAGTTCTCGCACCTCATTGTGACCTATCAGCTCGTAGTGTGACTGTCCTAGTCAGCAGATGCCGTTAGCTCCTTCAAGAGCTCGTGGTTTACCCGACATAGCATCTCCAAAACAACAATCTTTGAAGAACGAATACAAATATGTAAAAAAAATATTACTGTAAATAGTTTTATTATTATTTTACTGTAGCTTTCTGATTGCTAGTTCACGATGTAGGTTTATATGTGAGTTTGCACCAGTTATATCAATACATGTGTTACGACCTCTGTGCATTATGTGTAAATTATTAGCAACGAATTCCGTTATGGATACTTCGTCGGTCTTGTATGATACAATTTTCAGGTATTTTTCAATCTTACCCAAATTCGATGAGTTTAGGTTTGAGTGACTAGGCTTCCCAGTGCTCCGGAAACAATGTCCTTCTGGCCCGGAATATCAATCCAGCTACTAGGGCTGCATTAGGTCAGCGGCTCTCTTTGGCTTATGGTATACTCAATCATTACAATTGTTGGAGAACGGATTTAAATGAACAGATTCATGTTATGATGTGTTGGAAGTAAGCGTCAATACGCAATGCTTCAAAAACAAAACACGTTACCGGTTTGAAAATTAAATGTTCCAACAAGACATCCTAGGCCACCCAAGTATTTGTCTGTTTCAACTAACCTTCCATACACATTATCCACTCGGTATATCATTTTGCCTTTCGCTGCTAGCAGGCCATTGACTCAAACGCGCTAGAAGTTTCCGTCATTATCTAATCCATCCTTAGTGGGTTATTGCCCCCCCCCCCCTAGGCATCTGTTAGGTTCACGGGCCGCATGGAGTCACGGCCCAACCGGGGGGGTGAACACCCTTATTTCCCTTCAGACTCACCTCGTCTTGACCCATCACTATTTTTTCTTTCCTCCCCCATCCTGATTTGCTCACCTTTTATTTATCTCATTTGCATCACACATACACACGCACTCAAACATGCACCTAGCGGTTCTAACTATTCTCCTTTTGGGTGGCAAATAACAGCTAAAGTTGCGCTCTTTCTTTCATGCAACCTGTTTCTACGACTATTCCTTCTTCTTCTTTCCATTCTTGCTATTCTCATGCGTGAAATTCCTTACACCTAGTGTAGATCTCATGCATGGGATCCCCGTTTTCTGTCACTTCTTCATCTACCCCCTCAGCAGGTGTTGGAGCGTGTAGCCTGGTACCTTAAGGTCTACTGCTGATCCTTGAGGCTCTGAAGCAGGGTAGGTAGTGTGTTATTCCTCCTTACTGCCATCCGGGGAGTGTTGGGGACCAAATGGCCTCAGCACCTTAGGAGTTCCTGTACCTCCTGTGGCACCCGTACATACCATAGACGTTCGCCGCGTAAAGGACCTTGACTTTGCGCAGTAGTGAACTTAACTCGAACATTAAAAGAAGAAGAAAAAGAAAGACTAACTGGCGCCATTTGGCGCCAGAAGGACGATGACTTCAGTGCGCTAGAAAGCCTCGGCACTCTAATCTAATCTAGTTGGTTATTGGCGGACTGTTGCAATCAGAAATTACCTTTGTGATTGCTTACTTCCCTATAGCTCGGCCTGGAACCATTTTGTTCATTATTTCAAACTTACCTATCGTGCAGAAATGGTCGAGATTCCTCTACTCCAAGGCATTGAAATTTTTATTCCAAAGATGAATGGACCGTAATTTTATTTTTGTTTTAATGCTGTGCTATTATCTAGTAATTGCATAAAAGATGTCAAGCGAGCTAGCTACAACAGCCATTTAATGGTATTTGTACCAGAGCGACACTGTGAATTACTCGCTTAACATTTAAGCCGTTCACTCCAGACACATTCCATTGTCATCAGCAAGATTTGTTTGGGACCAAAGGGTGCTGTATGAGGGCGCATTTACACCACGGCTGACAATTGGTGTAGGCAAAGACAAAGATTTGTCACGTGGCCGCTTCTGCATAGCTGAACGATTCGAATATGTCATCAGAAGCTGCCTACGTTGTCCCGCCAGCATCAACGATCTTCCGTGTGAATGGAGCCCATTGTGACGGCGGAGCAGACGTTGTTGAAAGAGCTGCCTACGTTGTCCCGCCAGTATCAACGATCTTCCGTGTGAATGAGCTCATTGTGACGGCGGAGCAGACGTTGTTGAAAGAGCTGCCTACGTTGTCCCTCCAGCATCAACGATCTTTCGTGTGAATGAGCTCATTGTGACGGCGGAGCAGACGTTGTTGAAAGAGCTGCCTACGTTGTCCCGCCAGCATCAACGATCTTCCGTGTGAATGAGCTCATTGTGACGGCGGAGCAGACGCTGTTGGAAGATTTGATTGTGGCTTCATGGGTCTGACGGTATTGGATAAGAGTATTGATGCGGGAGGGTTACTGTTTTCTTTCGCTACTGACGTAGATTAGATTAAGAGTGTCAAGGCTTTTTAGTGCACTGGAGTCAATGTCCTTCTGGCACCGAACGTCAAACCAGCAGCCAACGCTGCATCAAGTAACAGTAACGAAAGAAAAAACTAATGACTCTTGATCTTGGAGAAAATATATTTTTTAAATTTAGCTGCTCATTCAAAATGGATGAATACTCAAATTCCTATCATTTTGCGAAACAGCGGTATGTAAACCACTATCAAGTTGAACTGATATTCGTGTTTATCTCTTGACATTAGACGATTTCCTCCAGTGACAGGAGGGTGCGATGGAGTAGGCTGGTGTTGGAGAGAAGGAGAGGCCTTACTGCCACGTTGACAGGCACGCGGTATGTTGGGCGAGACTTGAACATCAATCCTATTGCAGTAGAAACTAGCTCTGCCGCTGGGAACACTAGTCATTCAGCCACCGCAGCCTTGAAAGTGAATAGAACCTTAATAAAGTTTTTCAGTTCTATACAAGAAGAACCATCGCAGCTGAAGCAGCCTTGCATGGTGTAAGCAGCAACCTTACATGGTGTAAGCAGTTTGAAGTATCTAAACCGAATTCTTCGCTATCACGTTCATAAATTACGTGCATTGACAGTTAGACATGAAGAGCTATGCAGTTCAACGGGGGAGCTCAATATGGCTGTTGTCAGAACTGCCTTAGTCTAATGCTCCATAATTTATGAACAATAATCCCGTGAAGTAATTGAGTTAGATTGAAATGATACCATCATGGAAATGATTTATAGCAAAATATATGAAATTGATCTTGAAGTCATGCTTTTTTCCCATATTTTTTACGGCAGCAAAGTCCGAGTAATATTTTGGCAGTAACTGAAAACGAAAAAAGTGCTGTTATTGAGTTTCCCATCAGTATTTTTTTTGTTTACATAAACGAATGAGGCCAAAATCAAATCCGGGAGAAGGGGTATCACTAGTTCATTCACGACGCGGCTGACAAGCAGTTTTTTATATAGAGCTAGTGAGAGAGACGGCCCTTAATAGGTCGTTCGCTAGTAAAAGACATCCCTTCATAGGTCGTTCGCTAGTGAAAGACATCCCTTGATAGGTCGTTCGCTAATGAGAGACGTCCCTTAATAGGTCGTTCGCTAGTGAGAGAGACATCCCTTGATAGGTCGTTCGCAAGCGAGAGAGACGTTCCTTAATAGATCGTTCGCTTGTGACAGACGTCTTAAAGTAGCGTTCACTGAATGAGTATCGGTCACTGAATGAACGTTACATCTCAATTGAATATAGTTCAACTCTGTAAGGACATTGACTTAGTAGCTCTGCAAACCCTGCTCTCAATCCATATCTTCTTCCAATCTGTTTTTGCTGACAGTATAGTGCTACATTTTTGAATTTCTCCAACTTTTGCGAGAAAATTTTGCACATTACTTTTGTATTGTATCTAAATACTGCATGTTGCCTGTCACTCCTAGTATTCAGTAAATGAGTCTTTTCTTCCACTTGTCAGTGCCTATTCAATTTGATCTATTAGCACATCGTATTGAAACTTTTCTTCATGGCAGGTTAATTTTTTTTATAAGGCTGTTGACGATAACAGCGTAATAATGATGTCTCTCCACGTGCTGTTATCAAATCATCTCCCCCCCCTAGACATCTGTTAGGTTCACAAGTCGCACGGAGTCACGGCCCAACCGAGGAGGTGAACACCCTTATTTCCCTTCAGACTCCCCTCTTCTTCACTATCTCTCCTTTTCTCCCCCATCCTGATTTGCTCAAGTTTTATTTACTTCATTTGCATCATATGTTTATTTCAAATTTCCTTAAACTTGTCTCAGACTCCTTCTCAACAACTCTCCTAATAGTCGTTGTACAAAAAAATTCAAACAAACACACACACGCACGCACACTCAAGTATACACATACCGGTTCTAACTATTCTCCTTTCGGGTGGCAAAAAACAGCCAAGTTACGCGCTTCCTTTCATGCAAATTTTTTCTACGACTATTCCTTCTTTAGATTCTTGCTGTTCTCATGCGTGAAATTCCCTACACCTAGTGTAGATCTCATGCATGGGATCCCCGTTTTTTATCTCTTCTTCATCTTCCCCCTCTGCAGATGTTGGAGCGCCTAGCCCGGCACCTGAAGGACTACTGCGGGTCGTTGAGGCTCTGAAGCAGGTTAGGTAGCGAGTTATTCCTCCTTACTGCTATCCGGGGAATGCTGGAACCATATGGCCTCAGCAGCTTAGGAGTTCCTGTGCCTCCTGTGGCACCCTTACTTACCATAGACGTTCGCCGCGTAAAGGACCTTGACAAAGTGCGCAGTAGTAAACCTAACTGGAACATTGAAAGAAGAAAAACGAGGGCTAACTTGATGCAGCACTGTTGGCTAATTTGACATTCGACGCCAGAAGGACGATGGCTCCAGCGTGCTAGAAAGCCTCGTCACTCTAGTCTAATCTATCAAGTCATCATGCTAAGACAGCACCTTTGATCTCTGGAGCACATTCCTGGAAAGGACATCCTTTGCTGACAGCAGAATGAATGGTACTACCTAACCTGGGTTAACGTTTTATATGGATGTAACTGGCTTCTCACCATGAACCTTCTTTGACGTACTTATTAGTGTTGCAACTGATGTAATCGCAGTGGCCAGGGTTTATCGATACCTAACCTTCTGCGCGGTAAGCGATGCTGTTTGAGTTGAGGTAACCGCAGCGGGCGCAGTGTAACGAGCAGCGGGCGGGCTGTAACGATCACTAACCATTTGTGCCGTAAGCAATAGTGATTCGACAAGAGGTGCCTTTGTGGGCGTAGTGTGCCGAGCAGTAGGCGGGCTGTAACGATCACTAACCATTTGTGTCGTAAACGATAGAGATCCAACGAGAGGTAACTGTTGTGGGCGTAGTGTGACGAGTAGTGGGCGGGCAGTAACGATCACTAACCTTCTATGACGTAAGCAATAATGATCCAACAAGAGGTAACCGCAGTGGGCGTGGCTTAACGATCACTAACCTTCTATGACGTAAGCAATGATGTTCCAACTCCGCCCACAGAGGCTAGTTACCTTTCCAGTCAGTTCGCGGGCGCCACTGCGCCGCCCCGCACCCTGTAAATCGCTACTTGAGAAGGATTTAATCATTTATTTGGTCTCGAATGTTTCAACGCTCGTATGAAACTTCGTTTAAACCAATGTGGCATAAACATGAAGCACTAAGTTTCAGAACATTATAGTAGTGGCGTTGACCAAAACATGACGCGAAGATAACACTCTTCAATCAATAATAGCTGCTGTGATTCAAAAAGGGATTGATCACAAATTCAGTTTCATACAGATACAGACACTAGGCCGCATCCTAGTGTCTGTATCTGTATGAGACTGAATTTGTGATCAATCCCTTTTTGAATCACAGCAGCTATTATTGATTGAAGAGTGTTATCTTCGCGTCATGTTTTGGTCAACGCCACTAATATAATGTTCTGAAACTTAGTGCTTCATGTTTATGCCACATTGGTTTAAACGAAACCATGATCGTATGCTATTTCCCATGGATGTGGAGCAGATGTGCTATCTTCTCTTCAGAAACAAAGGCCTCTCGAGAACTGTCAGAAATAATTCATCATGTTATATAAATCTATATCGACTACTTGTGACGCTGTATTAATTCTGAGATTTTATTCGAGTTCCATCTCGCCCTCCTTTCAAATGACCAGGATGACTACTGATGATTCTCGTTGGAAAATTGGCTCTCCCGCACTTTACATCCTCACACTGAGACTGTATTGCCTGCCGCCCCGTATTGAGTCGTCTGTTAAATGTTCCCCGTTACACTCTGCATTCAAAAATGAAAATGCTCTGCCTTGAAAGGACACATTCGTTTTATAAATGTGTCATTTACCTGTTGTCATGGATTTTTTTCCAAAAATAATATATATTTTTATCAATTAAGAGTTGATTGATTTGTATGAGTAAAATTTATTTAATTTGGCTCAACTTAGGCTCCGTTCAGAAGGTATACTGCAAGCTGTTTGCATCGTTCCAGGATTTGGTTAGCCATGTTGTTACCGCTCCAAATCACGGCTCAACCGGGGGGGGGGGGGGGGGGTGAACACCCATATTCCTCTTCAGACTTTCCTCACCTCCCCCATCCCGATATGCTTAACTTTTTTTTTACCTCATTTGCATCTTATGTTTATCTCAAATTTCCTTAAACTTGCCTCAGATTCCTTCTTAACAACTCTCTTAAAAGTCGTTGCTCACAAACACACGCGCACGCACGCTCGCTCAAACATACACATACCGGTTCTAACTATCCTTCTTTCGGGTGGCAAATAACAGCCAAATTGAACTTTTTCTTTCATGCAACCTTTTTTCTACGACTGTTCCTTCTTCTTCTTTCCATTCTACTGTTCTCATGCGTGAAATTCCCTAAACCTAGTGTAGATCTCATGCATGGGATCCACGTTTTCTGTCTCTTCTTCATCTTTTCCCTCAGCAGGTGTTGGAGCTCGTAGCCCGGCACCTGAAGGACTACTGCGAATTCTTGGGGCTCTGAAGCAAAGTAGGTAGTGTGTTAATCCTCCTTACTGACATCCGGGGAGTGCTGGGACCATATGGCCTCAGCACCTTAGGAGTTCCTGTACCTCCTGTGGCACCCGTACATACCATAGACGTTCGCCACGTAAAGGACTTTGCGCAGTAGTAAACCCAACTCGAACATTAAAAGAAGAAAGTCGGAGACTAACTTGATGCAGCACTGTTTGCTGGTTTGACATTCGGCGCCGGAAGGACGATGACTCCAGCGCGCTAGAAAGCCTCATCACTCTAATCTAATCTGTTCCCGCGCCAGGCTTTCTGTAGTTACCATTGTTTTAAGCATTAAATTGGCATGTATCGATTTTTTTCAGCTGCTAATGATCCCGTCAATAAAATAATTGATTATAATCGAATATACCACAAATATAGCTACCTATTTTTAATCTGAATCTTTCTATTGCTATTTATGTATGTTAACGAATAACAATACAGGGAATCATTCTATTGGTATTTAGGCATGAAGATGCCAAAACTTCCACTTGTTCATAAGGTTCCAGTGTATTTTTTTTTATGACTGCCTTCAAGCTTATGTATTAAACGAGCATTCTAATTAAAAAAAATCACACTTGCTAATGTTAGCCTTCATTTGCTACGGTTTCTCGATCATCATCGAAAGCTTTACGGTATTCTACTGACGGTCGCGCCCTACGGGGGAGCCTATTATGACTCACGTTGAGGCTCCGGTGGAATTGAGGCCCAAATCAAATCAATTTACTGTCGGTTTGCTGGCTGGGCGATGTTATTATGAATTCTTGAATAGGCAATGTTATCGGATGCCTTTGTTGAGACAGAGCGGCTGCCTGTCCACGTCATCGCCAAGTGTCATAGTCGTGGCTACGAATTAATAAGCAATTGTCGTTGGAAAATCATAATCATGTTTTCACGTGATGGAAACTATAACTGGAAAGATCGTATTTTCACGTAATAGACGAAAAGCAATATTGTCATGTGATGTATGTATGTATGTATAGACATACAGCCGATTCCCCCTTATTAGGAGGGTGTCCAAGTCAGGCTGACTCAGGTGGGGGAGGCGCCCAGTCTCCGCGCCACAAGATCGCCGTGTCCATGCCGAGGCTCGAACTCCCGACATGCAGCACCAGAGGCTGACCAAACAGTAAAGACCAAGTGTTCATCAACTGCTTGAGCACGGACACACGTGGATAACTCACAACCACCTGATGGATGTCGACATAAGACCAAACGCGCCGACTCGCCCCTGTTGCCACCAAGAGGCTATCAGCGTGAAACACTTACTGATAAATTGCAACGCACTCGCGGCAGCCCGACGAGCGTTCCTAAATCCCCCGTGCAACCCACAAAGCCTACTCACGGACCCAACTAACCTTAAAAAGCTTATCACTTTCGGAAAACATACCGAACTATACGAAGCTGTCTAAACCCCAAACACCTGTGCAAGTGAGGTGGTCTCTCCACCCCATTACGCACAGAAATAACAACACATTTTACGAAGATAAGCGTTAACTATTTACTCTCTCGTACGCGCTAGTACGCGAATATGCCACAATTGAAATATCAACTGACTTCATCTTGACATGACTAATATTTTCGTACGCGAGGCCGTACGAACTTACCCGAATCAACGATGGTCGCGCCCTACAGGGAGCCTATTACGACTCACGTTGAGGCTCCGGTGGAAATGAGGCTCAAATCAAACCTAACCAGAGGCTGACACTGCATTCGGATACGCTACCACTCGGCCACGTGATGGAAACTGGAAGGTCATAATTTCACGTGATCGTAACTAGAAAAATTCAATTTATACGTAATGGGAACGAAGAAACAGTTTTACGTGATAGTAACCAGAAAGGTCTTATTTTCTCGTAATGGAAATGAAAAATCTTATCTTCACGTGATAGAAACTGGATATCATTTTCACATGATGGAAACTCAACTTGGTCTTGCTATTTTGATTTTTCTACCGGGCGGTCAGGATTGACAAGTTGAATCAAAA
This sequence comes from Gammarus roeselii, assembly GCA_016164225.1. Lineage (NCBI taxonomy): Eukaryota > Metazoa > Arthropoda > Malacostraca > Amphipoda > Gammaridae > Gammarus > Gammarus roeselii. The sequence continues at coordinate 11,432 of SDVV010020332.1, forward strand.
GATGCTCTGAATGAACAGAAGTTGAAATGACTCAGACCATTTTTGTGTACTATTTGCTGAAGAAATTATTCCTTGCAATTTTTTTTTTTTTTTCTCAGGAGGAAACTGAAGCTCCCCTCTTTTTATGGCTGATGTGCCTCCTGTCGTTTTGTTTAGCCGAATCATCACAGTTGTTGCCATGGTCGGGTGATAACATGATGCACCACTTGTTGTAGATTGAACGTTTGGCGCCGAAAGGAGATGATAATCGCGCCTCTGATCCCTATCAATATAATCCATTAGTTAGTGGCTCATGCCGTGTTTTTGTATTTTAGAAAAGGAACGAGGTAGAGAGAATGTTTACTTGAAGATGACCATAGGCAAAACTATTATAAGCTCTATAAATATCATGATGTTTATACGTCAACCTCATTGTACAGGACACTCGTAAATAACTCGCAACCATTTTATGCAGGCGGACATGGACCGTTTGCACTAACGTATCATTTGTTTCACCAAATTACACGCCTACTGAGGGAGAGCCCCGCGTTTGCGGCGCCTCGACGTGCTTTTCTAAATCATACTTTCACGCTACAAGGCCTACTTCTCTCCTTAACCTATAGGACAAAAACCTGTGTGGTTACCATTGTGGCATATAACTACGTAACAGTGTAGATAAAATATCACTGAGTAAACCTAGCAATTGTAGCGCCTCATAACGTACTGCGGTACTCATTAATCAATAAGTTCAAAAATGTAGATCCATTCACATAAAATCTTAGTTTTTTTATAAATGAATCATTCCTGTTTGCGTGCAACCATCTAATTTTGCAAGATTGTTCCAACGCTGTTGTTTCACGTATTGAGTGCGAAAGTCACGCCCTACTGGGGAGTTTACTATACCTTTCATCTGAGTCCCGGTGAAGATGCGGACCTTAATCTCATATATCATACTTTTAAATGTCTCGTATCTACTGATGAATTTCACAATTTACGATTTAGTGGCGTTACATGCATTTAACTGGATTTTAGTAGATTTCACCACTAGTGTACATACCTTTTTTATGTATCTGTTATTTGTTCGAAACCGTTTTCCTTTAGACGTTGCTAACAATTTCATGTCATGATTTTTTTTCTAGCAAAAAACATTCTCGACTTGAGCTCAAGTGAACTTGAAATCTTTACTACCCGTTTTTTTTGCATCTAGTTATGTCATGATTTCATCATCTTGCATTTTTTTGTACGGAGTTCGGTCATTGTTTCCTCAGGGCTTCACCCTGAGTGAACTTCGCTCAGAGTTCGGTCGTGGGTTGTTCATTGCTCATCACGAGTGATTTTTTGCACTTGACACCTCTCCCCTGCTTCATCACAAGTGTCTTATTCTAAAGTATTCGCCCCATAGCGAGCCTACCGGGTCAAACTTTGTCATGCCACAGGGTTTTTGGTGCGTGGGATGATGCCTTGCCGTGTTCACTTGCGGCCGCCAGGCATCAATAATATTTGGTGTCTTGAAAGCTTTGTGTAACACTTTCCTTTCCCAGATGTTCCTACAACTATGTTACTAAGCGATGTTCAGGAACATTTTTTTATTCAGTGCATCGGTCTGTTATGTGGAGACTTTCAGCCTATGGCTCAGAAAATAAAACATTTATTGAGAGCATTGCAGATTTCAACTTAAGGAATTTCAAGTATTGACAATGCTCAGTACGCTCTCAGTGTAAACGAGTCCTTCAGTCGAGAACTCGTGGCTCTTCAGTCTGAGCTGTCTTGGTAGAAGAGCTGTCAGCGCAATAGTTGACGGCATCGCAATCTGTTGCCGTGCTCATTATGCTTGAAAACTGACCAAACATTTCCTCTTACCTGCTGAGAGTATCATATGTGTTTGTAACCGTGGTTACTCATATCTAATCGACCAAACTATATGTGTACGCT
>SDVV010020333.1:0-13342 GCA_016164225.1 Gammarus roeselii
CTGACATCACTGAGATTGATCGAAGGACACCGCAACATTGATCGCTGACATCACTGAGATTGATCGAAGGACACCGCAACATTGATCGCTGACATCATTGAGATTGATAGAAGGACACCGCAACATTGATCGCTGACATCATTGAGATTGATAGAAGGACACCGCAACATTGATCGCTGATATCATTGAGATTGATGGAAGGACACCGCACCATTGATCGCTGACATCACTGAGATTGATCGAAGGACACCGCAACATTGATCGCTGACATCATTGAGATTGCTAGAAGGACACCGCACCATTGATCGCTATCATCACTGAGACTGATCGAAGGATACCGCAACATTGATCGCTGACATCATCGAGATTGATCGAAGGACACCGCACCACTGATTGCTGACACCATTGAGATTGGTCTAAGGACACCACACCATTGATCGCTGACATCATTGAGATTGATCGAAGGACACCGCACCATTGATCGCCGACATCATTGAGATTGCTAGAAGGACACCGCACCATTGATCGCTGACATCACTGAGATTGATCGAAGGACACCGCACCATTGATCGCTGACATCACTGAGATTGTTCGAAGGACACCGCACCATTGATCGTTGACATCACTGAGATTGATTGAAGGACACCGCACCATTGATCGCCGACATCATTGAGATTGCTAGAAGGATACCGCACCATTGATCGCTGACATCACTGAGATTGATCGAAGGACACCGCAACATTGATCGCCGACATCAGTGAGATTGCTAGAAGGACACCGCAACATTGATCGCTGACATCATTGAGATTGTTCGAAGGACACCGCACCTTTGATCGTTGACATCACTGAGATTGATCGAAGGACACCGCACCATTGATCGCCGACATCATTGAGACTGCTAGAAGGACACCGCACCATTGATCGCTGACATCACTGAGATTGATCGAAAGACACCGCAACATTGATCGCCGACATCATTGAGATTGCTAAAAGGACACCGCACCACTGATCGCTGACATCACTGAGATTGATCGAAGGACACCGCAAAATTGATCGCTGACATCATTGAGATTGCTAGAAGGACACCGTACCATTGATCGCTGACATCACTGAGATTGATCGAAAGACACCGCAACATTGATCGCTGACATCACTGAGATTGATCGAAGGACACCGCAACATTGATCGCTGACATCATTGAGATTGCTAGAAGGATACCGCACCATTGATCGCTGACATCACTGAGATTGATCGAAGGACACCGCAACATTGATCGCTGACATCACTGAGATTGATGGAGTCGAGAAATGTTATGGGAAAGATCGTAATTTGTGGTTTGTATTATTGACATATTTGATGCTTGGATTTGCTGGGGCGTATTAGTTTCCTTTGCTTCAAGGGAAGCGAAGCAAAGCCCATTAATTATTTAATTCACTGTCTCTGATAACACAATGATGTAATTAATGCTAAATATATCTCGAATTGGAACATCATTCCAACTTTAAACATATATTTTTTTAGCTTTTCTGTTCTAAATATGATACATTCTCCTTCGTAAACATTCATAAAACCGGGTACCTGGCGCAGGTAGAGAAAGATCTAAATTTTATTCCCGTTCCCTGGAAGATTAACCCAAGACTAAAAAGTACCAAATAATTTGAATTCAGTTCGTATTAACAAGCCTTTCCGTGAGGGCAACGCGTCACGTGACATCAAAATGTTAAATTATGCGACTCAGATCCCGTAAATAATTGTTCGGATTGGGCGACAAGTAGAACAGATGCAAAATGTTAATTATTCTTGGAATTTCTCTCTATGTAGAGATTTATAGTTGAAAATACTGGCCCATCACTGATGAGTCATACCGATGCACTTACACGACTGAACACTTCCCACGTTTTCCGATCAACATAATTTCGTTAGGAGTGTGTGCTTTATTGAAATCAGGAACGTTTTCAACCTAAGACGGAATAGATTCTTCCTACTTGTCAAAATTTTGCGGAAAAAAAAATCAAGCCTGTTTTTGAATAATGCTTCTGTATTTATTACTCACAGTCATTATAATTCCCGATTACGATGATTATGATGGAGGTATTTTCATGTTAATGTAGAATAATTAATAATCATTTATTATATTTAAAAAAATTGACTTTAAGAAAGTGTTAATTGCATTTATCTTAATTATTTGAACTGGTTTATCCTACGTGTCTCATAGTGTGCAGAAGGGTTGTCACTACTTCGCTGCACTCTCATCTACAACATCGATTGTGATAACTCTATTTTAAAGACAACCCATTGGTACTAATCGTGACAGGTGGACACGTAAGTGCACAACTTACATAATTATCGATCCCTCGCACAACCACACAATACAAGTTGGAGCCCAGTTTACCGATTTATTACTCCTCCGCACAACACACATTGGAGCGCAGCTTACCGAATTATTACTCCTCCGCACACAACACGTGGGAGCGTAACTTAACGATGTATTACTCTCACTCAATGCATGTGCGAGAGCAACTTACCGATTTGTCGCTTTTGGCGGCATGAACGATGCAAGTAAGCACTGCTGTCTTCCCAAGGTAAGCAGTGTGCGCCGGGTGCATGCTTGAGTCAAAGTAACTCTCTTCCCCAACTTGGTCGGTGAAATCAACTTCGCTTGACTCAATGACATTGTCTGTGAAGGCAGCGACCTCCTCCAGCTGTCTTTCTGTGACAGGAAACTCGTGCAATTTCTCGAAGGTAACAGGCGAGCCACCCATATCTTCGTAGTTGACTGGAGAGACTTTTAATAGTCTTTCAGTGGCGAGTGGAAGCTCTGAGAACTGCTTCGAAGAAGCAGTGGACTGAGGAAGTGGCTTCTCAGTTAACACTGGCAGTGTTAACGGAGAAAAAGACACTCTGGGCGTGGGGTTAACTGAGCCATTGGGGTCATCTTCTTCAATCAGCATTTCTGGCACAGTCCATGTAGAGATAGCAGTGGGCTGCCAGTACACCAGCGTCAGCCAGCCTGGTGGAGAAAAAGAAGTTGTTGAGAAAGTTGAAGAGCATGATTAAATTGTAGAGCAAGAAGGAATTTAAGAGCTTTTCTGGCAAAATTCAACAAATAATTGCGGGCTGCAAGTACATACAGCAGAATCGGTCAAACTATTGAGCATCTCAGTATTTTAATTGATGATTCGAGGCCGCCACTACAACACCGTTATCAATGGTTGATAAAAGTGTAGTGTGGTGAATGTAAAGATGAAATGCTGCTTGGTGATTTAACCTTCATTCAACCATCATATGTTATCATATTCTTTTATTGATTCTTTCTTTCTCAGTAACATGAAATAATTGGTCAATTACCCAGTCCGACTTTATCATCGGGCGATCATGTGCTAACTAAATTTTCAGTTTCTACCGTCGATCAGCCGATGATAAAAGTTTATCGTCGAATCCGACGATAACAGGCAGATCGACGATAACCTACCTTAAAGCAAATACGATAATCGATGATTCCAGCATAAACGACGGAAATTGACCATTCACGAATCGACGATATCAGACGGTATTTAAAAAGAATGTACGGCAAAACTATGAATAGTTAATACAAAGCAATTTTGAGTTATTTCATAGATTGTTAATGCAAACACTGTGTTATAGTTTTGTTTGTCACAAAAAAATCCTATTATTCCAATTGCAATTGTGTTGTCAAGTAATTAACTCCTTATTTTCTCTCGAATGTTTAACCACAGAGGGGTCATGACATTGAGTAGTCATTATAGAAATTAAAAATTTAATAAAAGGATATGTAAATGACGCTACATTTAAGAAGTAAATAAGAATGTCAAGGTTTTCGCTTTATTTAGCATTTTGATAACAGTAATTACGTCACAATAATGAATGAGGACATGAACGAGGTATAAATGAAATGATCACATTTTTCGTCGCAACTGGGTCATCGATTTACTCCTACCACCAATTTATCATCGTTTGCGTTTATCATCAATCGAGAGTATCTTAATCGTTTTTCATGTCGCTCTAGAATGTCAATTTTTCCACAGTAATATACTGTGTGTTATCCTTCACGAAGACCGACTGTTATCTAAAACATATTGAATTTTTCATCTTTGTAGATTGCCGACCGACTCCTGATCAGCGCGAGAGACATCCGTTCAATTAATTTAAGGATTCCGTTCAATTAATTAATTCAATTAATTAATTCAATTAATTCCGTTCAATTAATTTAAGGATTCGTAACATTTTTACTCGCATCTGTGACCACATACCCTGGCCAATTGCTCCAATCAATCGCAATTTCAGTTGAATTTCGTGAGAATTTGTGATTCTCATTCATCAAAACAACGTATATGAAGTTACGTTCTTAACAATCATAAACTAAATCAAATATATGAATACACCGTAATTTTCCATTGGACGCTTAAGTTTTCACTTCAATATTTATCCTCGTCACTGGGCAGTCATTTTGTCGATGATGTTAATATTTCGGGAAAAGTGAAACCCATAACTTTTCGGAAACAATTCGCCGACAACACGTTCGACATTGTACGCGAAGGCTGTAGCACACAAGTGGATTGATATTCATTGTCTTGAACACTATTTGAAAGGAATTGTGTAACCAATATAAGAAATAAAGAAGATTGTCATCATCCGGCTTGTTGTGAATGAATATTAGTAGAAAAATGTTCTATTGATCGCTTTCGCAGTGAGTGGAAATACGCTATGAAGACCTAATGTGCTTACAGTCCAAGACCTAATTACAAACTTTCTTCAACAAATTCATATAATTTGCAGTATTTTGTTACTTCTAAAGTGGACTACTTCATCATAAAATAGAAAAGAATGTGATGCGTGAACGTGCAATTGGTAGATAACTAACTTGGTTGCAGATTAATATTGTGGTTTATTTGCTTTGCATATTCATTCTGAACCAAGTTGAAGGGCGGATCTCATCTTCATATGTTACAATATAGTAATGTTGACAACATAAAGATCAAGTTACAAAAATATACTCATCACCGCCAAATACGACAATTCCTCTGCGCCACAGGAGTGAAACCCCAACTACGATCTCATTTGTCATCAGTCACGACATACGGTGTCGTGGCGCTTAACCCTATTAGGCACGCGTGGTGTTGAAAATCCTACATAAAACTAATACTCGCTCATATCTCTTCAATGTGCTATTGAATGTTACTTTCCTTCAAGCTATTGTTCAATTCGAGAATCAGCAATATGATCGTTCAATAAAATGTCCAAAATTATTAGTACTTTGTCTACAAATAGCATAATAACACACTCTCATATCAGAATCCGCACTGCATTATGACGACACAGTCTTAACTGGAGGTGGGCTTAGTGTGGGACTGACTGCCGTACTGGGGGTTGTGTTGATGAGAGCGCACTCCAGCTGATCCGCGGCGGAGTAAACGTTCCAGTAAAGCTTTTACTATAGGGCTTAGTACTCTAAATTCCTTTGCAAAATTTTATCGAATGATTATACTACAGGCAAGAGAGATTCATGCTACGAATGATGACTGAATGTCAGTTGCCTAAACATAACATTTAATCAGCAACTGGTCGATGTAAATTCGTGGTTTATAAAGACCTATAAAAGCATCAACGATGGACTCCGTTCAGACGTCTTTGTTGCGCACCTAATAGGGTTAATAAAGATTGGAGGAAGGAAGTGTCCGAATCCTATCTTTTTCCATCTTTATCTACCGCCTACTGTAGCTATTCGTCATCATTAATATCAGCTTCTTATCGAGATCATCAAATACTTCAGCTTATATCAAATTTGACTTAACCGGACCCATCCGGTTTGCACAAGATTGACAGCTGACAGGAACAGCTGTCCAGGACCGCGTCAAAACTCGTCCCCACACTATTCTTCTCGAATTATTCTCTGCTCTTGCAAACACTCGTCACCTTTTCACCTTGATAAGCTTAGCCATACACACCATCTCCGTTGTCCCAATAACTTGACTTTTAAGTCATATATCAACATAACAGATGTTTTTTTATTGTTCTACCACAGCTAATGAAAGTTTACAAAATAGAAACTGTCAATGATTTGTGTAGATTATTTTTAAATGTGATATACTTCAAATTTGTTTCATGTCAATGGTCAAAAATATCGATTTTTGGTTACTATTTGCCCAAATATAAATGACTTGAATGCATTTCACACTATTTATCCATGTAAGGTGCCAAATTATCTTTATTTTTCGGGCATATTTTCGTGACAAAAAATAAGTCTACGTGTGCTGAATTGAGCTATCTCTGTGTTAGCGATATTCTGAGCCAGTGCAGAACACTTATTTGATCGAGAATATAGATATAACCGGCCTTCAATGATACCTTGTGATAGTGACCAGTGCCACATCAATTGTTGACAACAGTCTGGTCTGTCGATGGGGAATGCATCCACTCATTATTGCAGATGATCCGGGTTTCATCTGCATTTCCAATTAAATACAGCGTGATTATGGAATAACTACCCGAGAACAGACAAAAAGTTTCCACCATCTTGGTGACTAACGGCTGAAAAATATTATTATAATTACACGATGAACCCACGTTAATTGCAGGATTATTTACCAACAGCTCAGTGACTAACCGCTAAGAAAGATCGTAATCACACGATGAACACACGCTAATCGTAGGATAATTGACCATAAATACACTATATGTAAACGATAACTATGTTCATTTAAAAGAAATTATCTGTTTATTTTACTATATGAACCGACGATATTACCGTCACAAAAACGACCCTTCCCGACGTCGTTTCGACGTTAATTATCCGATAAACGTTGGTTTTCGTCTGAACACAGTCTGATAATTAAACTATACCACTGATGATAATCGCGCCTAATCATATGATCTTTCGACAATAATGTTTGATTGGGAAGACACTTCTTCCTATCTATTTCATCATCCGATTCATCATTACCAGCACAACCTCTCCATCATTACCGGCCCAAACTCTCCAACTTCTCTGTGGTGATCAATTCTCCCGAAGATCTTCTTCAAGTGATCGTCGAAACTTGGCTCGCTCATGACAATAAAATAAATTGCAGTGAATTTGCAGGAATGTAGATAACTCTTTTCTTTCCTGCAGACTTTGTTCGGGAATATAAAATTGTTTTTTCTTTTAACTTCTAAACAAAAACTTGATTAAGCGTGTCTAAAAAATTGTATCATTGAGACTTAATAGGCTCATTGTGAAGCGTTTTGCGCCAAGTAGGTTTGTGAAGCAGGGGAATTCATCCCCTTTTTTGTTCAATTGAGGCAGCTAAAATAAGTGTTGTATTTCGGCACAAAATATAGTGACGCCACGAATTTTTCGTTCCCATTAAAAAAAACTTGTTTTTTAATGTAAGCAAATGACAGCGATGCTCAGTGGTACAAAATGGGAGTCTTTCGATTTCTGAAGTTGCGTTTTTTAGAAAGTCGTGGACGGCTTGTTCGGAGCTGATGGAACCTTCTTCTCTGCTACTTCAGTGATATTTTAGCGTTCATAAAGTCCTAGAAAAAAATCAAACGCTGTTCGAGCCATGCCGAAGTAAATTTACCCGGGAGGATTAGCGGGAACCTCCACAGGGGGCGTACAGTTTGGTGACCGGGCGAAAGTAAACTACTACGAGAAACGGTTATTGTAGAACAGAACTGACGACGTCACGATGCATTTTTCATAACAAAATGTTTGTGACGTCACAACTCTTCAACTTCGGGAGGTTAAAACCAGATTTTTTTTAGTTAAAACCTTATTTTTTTCACTGTATCACTATGTTGCAAATTTGTATTTTCTAACATAATGGATTTTGGCATGACACTATCCCTTGGCGGTACAACGTTCAAGATGGGATCATAAATAGGTCAAAACAAATGGTCTTGAGAATTTGGAGGCCCGATTGTAGTATTTAATGGATATGATGCGTCGCAATGTTGTGACTATATTTGATGTGTCACTATATTATTACTATTTTTGATGCGTAACCATGTTGTCACTATGCCTGATGATTTGCCATGTTGTCACTATGTTGATGCGTCGCCATGTTGTCACTATATTTGATGCATGACCATGTTGTCACTATGTTTGATGCATCGCCATGTTGTCTACATGTTTGATGAGTCGCTATCTTGTCACTATATTTGATGCGTCGCCATGTTGTCACTATGTTGATGCGTCGCCATGTTGTCACTATATTTGATGCATGACCATGTTGTCACTGTTTGATGCATCGCCATGTTGTCTACATGTTTGATGAGTCGCTATCTTGTCACTATATTTGATGCGTCGCCATGTTGTCACTACGTTGATGCGTCGTCATGTTATTATCATGTTCGATGTGTCACCCGGTTGTCACTATGTTTGATGCGTCGCTATGTTGTCAATATGTTTGATTCGTCGCCAATTCATCCTTATGTTTGATGCTTCTTTGCTGCCTATTCTGTTCAACTGTAGCACGAGACCGTTCCTTGTCTCCAAATTTCTTGCAATCGTCAGGTCCAAAAAACCATCCGAGTGCTCATGATAACGAATGCATCAATTTGATGAGTTCGTTTGAATTCGCCGTAGTTTGTTTGGCAGATTGCAAAAGCTTTGCCATTCACGTCCCTGCATATTTGACTTGCATGCCGGACCATTGGAAATTCTTGCAGGTTGATACCACAACAAAAAATATGTATACACATACAAATATGAATTTCTATAATTAAGAGGCCTAATATTTTCACAGACACCGTCATTGTGCAGTGACTGCTCTCTTTTACGTTTGTCACTATCTTTATTCCCAACAATTATGCGCATGAATGAAAAAAAAGTAGCCGACGCATTTTTCTATTTCCCATAACACATGAAAGGCCTGAAAAGCTGAATGTCACTAAAATACGTTCATAATGTTGACAGCCGCTGTTGAAAAGAGCATTCTACTTCCAGGTCATACTTTTGTGATGATACTGGGTTGTGATTCAGCCTTGCGAGAAGAAATTACAACTTCTCTACATGTTAACACGTTAGGCAGAATTAGGTTCATATGTACAAATATTTTCGAGCCCCATATAGCAAACAATTGGTTTTGCAATTTTATTTCACAACATCCTAAAGTTCTTGCCGTGCGGAACAACACTAGTGATAACAGTGCTCCATGTTGGTACAGCACTTCGGGAGGCGGCAGAGAGGACGTCAGGACCCATCTCACGTCACCGAGGCCGCCTCTCCTGATGGCGGACCGACGCATGATGCTCTCCAGAGCCCTTGAGAGCCTTCCCGTGTTCAAACTGGAGCAAGAAAAAATGTCGGCTTACAATAGGCCAGCATCAGAGGCCTTGCTGGTCCCACTCTGCTCCTTGGACTTATACGAGGGAGCAGCAGGAGACATTGAGGGCGAGGGAGTGCACAGACGGCGTCAACATGCGCCCTTCGTCAAGACAGGAGCCAAACATAACAGCCTCAGGAAGACAGGAAGAGAAGAACCTATTTCAATGTTCAACAGTTTTGCACAAACTTGGAATGAGTTACGCATTGATGCTCTGCATTTTTTGCATTGAGCTGGAAACAAATTCTGAATACTGTCTTCATTGAGATCTCAAAATGTTCTAAAACGCTAGACACATTGCCGAGTTGCTTATATGACCTGAATCTAGATTATCTAGATTTCTCAATCTAGACAAAATTTCAATTCAATAAGGCGGATAATGGCTTTCACTTGATGTCATATTGTCTGCATCGTCGGGCCACTTCTTTTCAATGAGAGGTTACTCGAAGCACTCGTCACTTGTTAGGACTCATTCTCTCCGGGAAATAATATTTTATTGTTCAGCGTTCTTTGGCCTAAGCCTAACGACCTACCCAGGACTACAGGTGTGCACTCAGAATCAGGGGATTTGACGCAAAACCTTTTTTCAGTTAGATAACGAATAGAGGTTACTGTGCGGGTTCGTAATGTTGGTAATGAACATAGTTGACACTGTTCATTTATTACCTTCAGCATAAATGTGTTTTTAATGGATGAAAAAAGTACTAACATTCCATTGTGCACACATGTTTGTAAGATTTCTCTGCATTCACCTTTCACGGCAAAAAAATGACCACTTTAGATTGTTGAAGCTTGTGATGATGGACTTTGCAATACACTATCACTTACATTAATATCAGGTATTTTAGTGTGCGAAGATCGAATACTAATTTCTCATGCATTAACATATCTCTCTTTCATGACCACGCTCAATCTGCATGTATCAAGACATTCGTATCATGGGTATTAGGAATCTTCTGATCAGATTCAGTCAAAGACAATTTACATAATAGAATTATTTATATTCTACCACCCACTGCAAATGGGACGATGCAAGAAGGTTGATTGTTATATTTGCCAGTTTCTTGAAGCAAGCTAAGGAACTGATTGCGGTGCTCAATGCAGGAGAAAAACTTATCAACAATGCCAGATTACACGTTTTTTGGTTCCATTCAATCCCCGTCATTCAACATCAAAGATGAACTTTTGATTTCTCTTGTACTGTAGACGCCAGAAATAGTCTTTTTGCGTTTTATTTCCGTTATCCTTGCCTGTATAGTTTGTATTTGTTTTTCATATGACTGTTTCCTCTTTGTCTATGGAGAAAAAGCTGTTTTTAAATACATAATAAAATATATATAAACTTCATGCAAGAGTATCGCAAACAAAACGCAAAAATGACCTAATTTCTTGCGTCTAAATTACAAGGTAAAAATCTTATACTTGCCTATCAGATAAGGCATTGAACAGCTCCCATACACAAATTGACGTTGCTCTGAATTTCAAGGCAAATAAATTTACGCAGCACCACAACTTGACGCCCGCACTTTACGGTCAGGCCGCCGGCAGCAGTTGCAACTAAAGAGACGTCGACGATGATAGTTAGGGTGGTCGGCACGGCGACACACAGCGACACTGCACTTAGGTTGAAGCTCTGATTGTTTGGAACACGTAATGAAATAATTCATGGCAGTTTATAAGAGTTATGGATAGTTCATGACAAAATCTTATTATTTGTACAGAATTCAGTGAAATAGACGGCATATTTGCCATCAACTGTCTGTACTGGGCGTGTAATCGAAAGCTACCAGCTGAAAATTCAGCAATAAATGTTGTGTGCCTCCACTGTCACGAAGCTGATCCCAATGATAAGGCACAAGTTTCGACAGAGAGGTCACACACCAAAACACGCGTGGGTTTCCTGTGTCTCAAAAAAGGGCAATGTGAAAATCAAAATATAAGTAAATTAATTGGGTACTACCCTGCTTTGATTACAACTGAAACCATGACGCCCTGCTCGTTACCTAGTTAACCACCATGGGAATGATGCATCGTGGGAATGATGCATTTGACGCTCCGTGGGAATGATGTATTTGACACAATTTTTGATTTGGATAAATACTCACGAAGTGGGTTTGAATCACCTGTTCAAATGGTAAAATTGTCTGCTCATTCCCTTCCGTGTAAATACACAAAAAATATGCTACGGTGCCTCAACCAAATACATCAATGTAGCCTACACGCATGTACGCGTTTGCATGTGCGCAGGTTGCCATAAAGACTGGTAGCTGCAGTTTAACGAGTGGGCATTCTCCGGTTCGTAGGTGTTCGTTAACTGAGATTTTCGTTAAGTAGAGTCTACCTCAAGTGTGCGTCTTACTGTACTAGAGCAACCCGTTGGTAATTTTACTGGAATCGACGCTTATCATTTAGATAAGACTGAGGAACCTAACTTCCACAACAAAATCAATCATTCTTCTGCAGCACCTGTTGAAGGTGTCACTATTTTACCCCGAGCTAACCAAGTGACACCTTTCAGTACACACTGTCTCGTCCAAATTAGGCTAGGAATCAACGAAGTCCACGTCGCATCTTCACCCTTCGCAACAGTCTTGTTCTTAATGGTTAACGAGTGAATAGCTTGGGACGTGTTCCAGAATGTAAGCATTACATTGAGAAGCCGAGCAACTGCAGAACTATACCTCACTGAACAATGAATTGCCAAATAAGGGATGCTATTTCTCATGGGCGAGTTTGAATGCTGGAGCAAACGACCCATTAATATTCGCATACCTTTTTGAGATACTAACTTGCACGATCACACTGCTATTGTAAGAATACCTACTCGAAATTATGCTTATCTTTTTTTAATTTTCCGCTACAGAGCTTGACATGGTATATCAGTGTTGATATTACCAAACTGATATCGTTAAAATTGCAAAAAGGAAACAACTAACCTAGTCTGATGAGGACTCGTAGAGTGTCTCAACTTAATGCAATTGAACCCTTATTAGTGGTATGTGCAACCAAGCCAAATACTGAATAGAAATATTCAATGATTAACAAATAAAATACGTTGAATTTTGTACAACATAACATGTCATATTACATGCGTGTGAACATCTCGGATCACTTTCATGTTTAGCATGACCATATAAGTAAATTACAAACAGCTGCGCGACACATTCGTATTTATTACTCCACTTGCCATGTAATTATTTCACTATCACGTTCATGGCTAATGAGCTCTAATGCACCTGGAGGCAGCTCCTGTTACGTAAACACTCTATCTTGAGCCTCCCACACTATCTTGAGCCTCCCACACTCTATATCGAGCCTCCTAACTCGATCTCAAACCTGCCCAATGTTTCACGTCGCAATTTACAGCCGCTAAGAATACCCTTGAAACCGACCCTGCATCACTGTTGTCCTGCATAGAGCATCACATTAACAGGCGAGATTTGGACCATGTATCAATGTTCCAGCTGAATTTTAGATGAGGAGACAAAACCATTGATATACTGCAAAGCCGCAATGGAAATGCTATGAACTCTTTTTTGAAGTTATCATATAGAGATATAGAGATATAGATATAGAGATATAGAGATATAGAGATATAGATATAGAGATATAGAGATATAGAGATATAGAGATATAGAGATATATAGTTATATAGATATATAGTTATATAGATATATAGATATCTATATCTATATATATATATATATATATATATTAAAACTTTGATTCATAGAACACTTCATCTTCCCTCCTCCTACCTAGCTTTCCACTGGGAAATTGAATTTCTTCTAAAGTTCTATATAAATAATGGCTACCAAATGGTATATTTTTTGGAAACCAATCCAAACACTTTCGGCCAACAAGAAAACAATATTCCTAGCACTTCCATGTTACGGCTCTGAATCAGTAATACTATACAATAATTTACGTAACTCACTGTCTAATTGTTATCCGCAAATTGAATTCAACCTAGCCTTACAAAAATCATTCACCATCGGGTCGCTGTTCCGCTC
>SDVV010020334.1:0-13342 GCA_016164225.1 Gammarus roeselii
TATGTACGCACATCCGTCCATATAAGCACACACGCACCTGCACACAGACTCATGTAATGTCAATTACAATAACAATGTGTCATTAGCATCAGTTATTGAGCGGAATTTTCAATTCAAACAGCCGGAGCACAATTAAAATGTGTGAATAATCGACTAGTACAATAGAGGAGTGCAGGTGTCAGGTGAGCATCCCGTACTCGAGAAGACAAGGCACTAGGTCTGTTCCTATGGACAATATTGCTACTTCAAGAAATGGTACTGTACCATTCATCGAAAAGACGGATCACGCTCATTGTTCATAATAAAACTATTGAAACACAATAAAAGTCGACAAGTTAACACCTTTGGTTATTATCAGAGACTATTTTGATTGGCAGTTATTGAGAGATGAGCAACCTACGGATACTGTGAGAGATGAACTGTTTCTGAGAAACTGATTGGAGAGAAGAAAGCTTGCTAGCGATGGGATGCTGAGGTGATTATTAAAATTAAAGGTGGACAGCAGAGATAATTCACACCATCAATCAGAATGACAATCCCGCTATTTGTTTGTCATCGGTTGAGGCTTTAAAATTGATAAGATGCCATTTTGGGTATTTGGCTAAAACAATAGAGGGTGATGGCCCTGATCCCCTGCGGCCTAGAGGGTGATGGCCCTGATTCCCGGCGGCATAGAGGGTGATTGCCCTAATTCCCTGCGGTCTAGAGGGTGATGGCCCTGATTCCCTGCGGTCTAGAGGGTGATGGCCCTGATTTCCTGCGGTCGATTGGGGTGGATAGATGATTATTCATTTTATATGTCAATAACACATTATTTTAGTATTTTATTCTTTCATATTTCGTGGGCTCTATTATTTATTTTTGCCCTTTTTTGTGATGATCAATTTTACTTTGTTTATAATTTATCGAGGTGGGTTGAGACTAGGTGACCCAGGGAATATGAGGTTCTCGTGCGACCCGCGGGACTCACAAGACCCGTGGTTTCGGGAACCCGGGGGCTTGAAAGACCAGGAGGATTTGAGGGGATCCACTTGGACTCTTCTGAGACCCTTTGGGACACCCTTGAGACCCTGTGTACCCTCTTGAGAATCTGTGGTACCCTCTTGAGGCCCCTCTATATCCTGGAACCTCTGCTTCCCCCTCCCTGCACTGTAAAACCCATACACAGAGGAATGTATATATGTGGAGTGCTTGAGTAAAGAATTTAGTTATTACAGTCCACAACATTGCTGATGCAGAGGGGGAGGAGAGCTGCGCCGAGGCTGGTCGAGGTGCGACGAAATCAGTCGAAACATGTCAAGACGAGTCGAGTTGGTCGCGACGAGTCGAAACTGGCCGAAATGATTTGAGACAAGCCGAGATGAGCTGAGACGAGGGGACTCGATGGACCTGGAGATCTCGGGGTACCCGGGGAGCTCGGGGGACCCGGTGGATTTGGGTAACCCTCTGGGGCTCATCGGGGTCTTTCGGGACCCATGGGACCTCTGCCCCCCCTCCCCACCATATCTTCTTGAACAATAAGTGAGCTGATAAAAATCTGAGTAGTATTTAGCCCATGATGAACCTGCCTTTTCTTTCCTCTTCACGTTCCATAATTCTGTCGTATAAAATAATGCTTGTATACTTCTGCGAGCGCTCCTGTTTTTGATTTTGTGAATAAGTGTTTTTTTAAGTCTGCGCTCGCTCGCGCGTGTGCGGACCATATGTATTGTCTGTGGGTGACCTTTGCCGCGTAACTATAAATAAACCTTGTGATGCGTTGCGGTTGGAATTGATCTGACTCGTGAGGCTGTGGACCTTGTACCAATTTTGACGATACTACCTGTGTTGCACTAGCGTACGTTCATATTACTCTTTGAGGTTCTGAAGGAGTGGAAGTGGGTATTCGTTTTGTCTGAGTTTTTATCTTCCTGAATAAATATGTTGTAATGTAACCGAACTAGGCCGTGTAGTTGTAAACATTGTATTGCGCTGCTGTCGGAGCAGACTCTGTCCGTGTAGCCGTAAACCTCGTACCAGTCTCGACGATGCTACCTGTGCGCACTAGCGTGCGTACATATTACTCTTGAAGTGCTAAATTATGGAAGACGGGGATTCGTTTATTCTGAGTCTTCATCTTACCTGAAAAATTAAAACTACTGTAATTTAACTGGAACGCGCAGCTGTGAACCTCGTGTTGCGTTGCTGTCGGAGATGACATTGTCCGTGTAGCCGTAGACCTTGTACCAATTTTGACGATACTATCTGTGCGCACTGGCATGCGTACATAGTACTCTTAAAGTTTTAAGTGGTTGTATGAATAAAATGTACATTAACTGAACTAGACCGCGTAGCTGTGAACATTGTGTTGCGTTGCTGTCGGAGCTTACTTTGTCTCTGTAGCCGTAAGCCTTGTACCAATCTCGACGATGCTACCTGTACGCACTAGCGCGCATACATATTACTCATGAAGTTCTAAATCATTGAACGCGGAGGTCCGTTTCGTCTAAACGTTATTCATGTGCGCACCAGCGTGCGTCGGACGCGACTAAAATGTTCAAATAGTTTAACTTTGACAACGTTGTTTTTCTTTCACACAGAGGTGTGCGAGCCTACTGGAATCCATGATCATTGGGCCCTACGGGGGAGCATATTATGACTCTCGTTAAGGCTGTGGTGGAAATGAGGCCAAAATCAAATCTATCCATCGAATATTTCTAACGTCAGCCTGATAAGGCCTTTGAGCTCCGTTATGGCTAAGACTTTAAAATTTCCACGGAACGCTCTTCTCGTAAGATTTATATTTTTATATATGAACGATGACATTTTGTGGAAGTGTAATAAAATATTCAACCAAAGTTTTCAGCTAAATCAATTATTACCTGCGTCTGCGCACTTTCTACTTACCCCTGCAGGAGGGGAGTAGCTCAACCTGAAGCGGTTGAGCGAACTAGTTCCCCTTCACATACTCTAACCTACCTTTGCAGGGCTGGACCCGTTTGACTTAAGACTGTTCAGCGAACTCGTGTTCCTCCATTAACTTGTGTTGACCCTCGCAGGGGTGGACATCTTTGGCTTGAACCTGTTCAGGGAAATCGCGCCTCTGACCGGCGCCTCCTCCAATCTGCTGATGTCCCCTTACAGCATCTGGAGTGTGCTCACCGTGGCTTTGATGGGGGCCCAGGGCAGCACTAGAGAGCAGCTGCAGATCGCCCTTGGGCTGCCATCCACCAAGCAGGGAGCTTTTTTCACCAGAAATGCCCTCGACTTTGTGTGAGTGGGTGAACCTCTCGTCGCTGATTGCGAATCGCATATTCCTATAGTTTACGATACGTCAACCCTTCTACGAGGACCAATATAAACCTCTTTTTTTTGATGTTGTTTCAACGGTGTTTGTCCACGTCGCACTTCCGGACTGTACAGAATCTATTTGAAACAGAAACTCGGTGATTGGTATCATTTTAGGTTTAAAATATCAAAGTAACAAACAAACATTGTGATGATTTTTTTACTGGGCAAGTCAATGGAAACGAATGTCGTAGAAGGCAAGAGCAGAGTTTGTTCTTGTCCACTTCAAAAACATGTTTGAAGCAACAAAGGAAACCAACAATTTATTTGGAGAGGTGTTATCCCATCCATGATATTGGTAGCTTTGAATGGCGTCTATTGTTTGGGTGTGAACGTCGTCTAACACTGCAGTCAAGATTGCTAGTGTTTGTCAGCTGACAACAGCGGGGCTGTTGGCATCATTTTTGCGCCAGTTATTTTCATTTACTGTGTATATTTTTAACAAAAATTATGCGTTAACATTTGCCCATACTCCAGCTCTCGTCTTTCCTTCTGCAGGCTGAACGGCCTTGCGTCTGGCTTGGCTGGCGGACCCGAACTACGCCGCGTCGACCGTGCCTACTTTGACGACTCACTGCCCCTTCGCCAGTGCGTCTCAAATGTTATCGGAAACGTTGAAACGTTGGATTTCTCCAATGCGGGTGGGTTTCTTCTCATCGGAACTGTTAACGAGGCTTGCTGTCGATGCCTAGCAATACGCAGGAGCTTACGCCGCGATAGAAACTTACGATCTAATCCAATAACAGGTTTATAATTGATCTTGAAATATTTTGAAAGGCGTAATATCAATGTAGAGTATCCTTAGGTACATTATTATTTTGATCGTCATCACAACCGGGGAATATTTATTGTGACAACGAATACAGGATAGAAAAATCCCGTAGCCTTTGGCGTAGACTCGCCTACCCAGGATGCAAGAAGTTTCGGTTGCCACGTATCCTAGCTCTGTATAAAGATATTTCAAAATGGTTTTGATGTTACAGCGGTTGCTGCTGCGAAAATCAACGACGACGTGAGCAAGGCTACCGGAGGACAGATCCCCGACTTGCTGACGCCCAACGCTCTCATCAACACCTTGTTTGTGCTCATCAACGCTATATACTTCAAAGGCAACTGGCTGAATAAGTTCGACGTTAAGGACACAAACAAGCAGGTTTGTTTAATAGGTGGCCGAGTATCTGAGGTTCACTTATTTGGACCTAGGGTGATACCAGACCTGGAATGAACACCTGTGAAAATGTTTGGACCAAGGGGTAGCGTGAACACTGATAGTGTTCGTGTGATCATATTAGACACGTGGGAGCCGGTCTGCTCCTGGTCATGTATGCATTATTTTCAGTCCTGTGGAAGTAATGATGTTACAACCACAGGATGATCTCGGTTCAATGCAAGCATTTGGTAATGCTTACGAACATCTGGCAGTGATTGGTACATTACGCATTGTAACGGACATTCAGAGTGCCTTGGACCGTAAGCAACACACTGTGTTACCACACTGTGGTAATGCTTACGAACATCTCGCAGTGATTGGTACATTACGCATTGTAACGGACATTCAGAGTGCCTTGGACCGTAAGCAACACACTGTGTTACCACACTGTGGTAATGCTTACGAACATCTCGCAGTGATTGGTACATTACGCATTGTAACGGACATCCAGAGTGCCTTGGACCGTAAGCAACACACTGTCTGTGTTTTCTCTGACCTTCACGAGGCAAACGATACAACCTGGCGTTATGGCATCCTCCGAGAGATCCACCAGATGGACTCAGGCGTCACTTGGCATTTTTCATCCGGAACTTCCTCCGGCGGAAAGTCTTTTGGGCCAAAATCGGCAATCACCTTTCAAACGTTCATACCCAAAATGAGGGGGTATTCTATTCGTGATCACTGGTGTGGTCCCACCATCCGTGTATGGTTCGCTATACGTTGACGACTTTATGATATTTGCAACTGCGCCAGCTGTGTCCCAGCTGCAACGCTAACTGCAGAGTGCCTTGTAGTCAGGTGGATGGAAAGCTTTGAGTCACGTGGGATGTAATTCGAACCATCCCTCCATCTTTCTTATGTTGGTCTCATCACTCGAGCACTCTCTTCTCACTCTCCTGTAGCCATGATGACAGCTCGTCATTATTGGTCGTGACGATGTTAGAGTTCATTTACAATAGCTTCAGATTATTTTTCTTTGTTTTGTGTTCAGTTGGTTAGCAGTGCGAGTAAAAGGGAAGTTTAATAGCGCCACGCTAAACATCTTAACACAGTCGAAACGATTAGTTCTCCTCGTTTCGCTGCTAGTTACTGCACGTTGACTTAACGCAGTAGTAAACCGCACTCACTTCTAAAAAAAGTGTTTGTGACTTAATGCGGCACTGATGGCGGGTTTGACGTTCGGCGCCAGAAGGGCAAAGACTACAGCACCTCGGCACTCTAATCTCTACTGCACATCGGGACTTTTTCTATGGATTGAGAGTCTTCAATCTCATGTTTTTCAGTGAATACATTTACTATTTATAATTATTTTAAGTACCAGAAAAAGTAGTATGGCATAAACGCTTTCAAATAAAGCGTATTTAGTCAAAAGTTGAACTTAAAATTTCATCGGGACGTCCATTTCTTAGGTGATTCTAGTTGGGTCGTCAATTTCTTTTTACTTGCCGCCAATGCACACGCGGAGGTACAGTAGCCAAACCTTACGCGTGAACAGTTTATCATAAACAAACAAACAATCGTTGCATAATCGATTATTTCAACATGATACGAATTTTGTTATTTTGTTCAAACCCTAGTTGCGCACACACGTTTTTGGCAATTGTTAGAATATAGTTTGCTCTCGCGAAAGATATGGGTGGATTTATAGCATTCATACCACCGTGGCCTCTTTCCCTGGTACGCCTAGTTCATTACGGACAATACGGCTGAATAAATCTCGAGGCAATAATTTCAACAAAGATTCCACTCGCTATGAATACTTATGATTTGAGTGCGCCCCCATGGCCCTCTTCCCACTAGGTGGCAATCAGTGTAAAGCACTTACTAATGAATTGCAACGCACTCTCAGCGACCCGACGAGGGTTCTTAAATTCTCGTGCAGCCTACAAAGCTTACTCACTGACCTGACCTACTGGAATAAGCTAATCGTTTTCGGGAAAAAAATCATACCGGCCTGTACGAATCAGTGTAGAAACCAGATACCGGTGCAGACAAGGCAATGTGTTTACGGAGATATGTACAAACCCCCATTCCGTCTGAGTAATGTTCCTGCACGCACCAGCGTGCGTATGTGCTACAGTTGAAGTGTCTCAGTAATTTGTATGTTGTGAAGTTATCGTTTTCGCGCACGAGCGAACGCGATCCTACCAGAATCGATGATCTTCGCGCTCTACGGGAAGCTTGCAATGAAGCGCGTCTTGGCTTCTGTGGAAATAAGCCCTTAGTCTAATTTAAATGTGTTCATTAATAATCGTTATCATATCGTCTATTAAACGGCTGGTCTACCCTTCGAGTCTGCCGAGGCAATTTTGTTTTGTGTCGTTCATCTTAGGCCATTTGGTCGGAACGAGTTCTATTTGAAAACATTTGCCATGTTGGTGACGAGTTCAATACAAATCTATAGCAAGGTACTCGAAAAATTATCCTGTATGTCTGTGCAGGTTTCTTGTGACTCGTGGCATTTATTTGCAGATACACATCTGAATGTGTTCGTTCCCACGCGTTACATGTACAGTTGATGAGTGAACTTCAATAGTGGTGTATTCCGAACAGACAAACAACTAATACATTATCAGCGAGTAATTGTTTTTCTATGAAATATCGATAATTCAGTGCCTAGCACAGAAAAATATCGTTTCAGAAGTCGGTGAAACTTGTACCCTAATAAACTTTTCCTCACAACTGTTCACAAGAAAAATATAAAACTGTGTACGTTTTTATGAGAAAAGTTACAGCAAACTCAATATCTGGCAAGTCCTTGAGGCTTCTTGAGCCAAAAGATCTCCTCCCTATCCTGTGAACTCTGGCCGGTCACCGTACCGTGCCTGATTAATACAAAGCTGCTTGAACTCAGTATAGTAACAGAAATGACAACACTCTGGAAACGGTGGGCATTCTTGTATCGGGTTCTTCTCGCATACGTGGAAATGGAGGAGGTGCTTAACACCAAAGGACTACCGGCTCTCCCAATATTCAGTCAGTGTTGAAGTATTCATGTATTATTCAGTTATTAACGTTGCAGTTTTGATGTTATTCACTCTTCTATTGACTGGTTCAGATTTAACCCTGTTCTAATGACTGTTTTTATCAACGTGTCCAGTATTCACCAGACGCCGAACTGACCTAATCCACGTTAGCGACTGCCTGGTGCAGTTCTTCGACGTCTGTACTGCCGATTTCTTCCTTACGGGTGTTAACTCGCCACGCCGTGTTCAGGTTACTAACGTAAACAGTATCTAGTGAAAAGGCTCCTGTACGTATGCACAAACAGGCGAGTGAAGACATTTGGTTGACGTTTCGTCGTGGTCGGGGTAACAAAGCATTATTCTTGAACAATAATTTGCTAGGTATGATTATTTGATACAGATGGTTCTTATCTCTCAGCAGTGCGGTTACATAATTTTTTCAATGAGTTTGAATGTTCAGGAGAAAGGAGCAAACATGGATTTTTGATGATCCTTAAATCGTTTGCGTATTTCGTCTAAATGCTTAACGCTACTACTTCACGCTACTGCTTCAAGCAACCATTTCAAGTAACGTTGGTCACTAAAAGCTACTTTACTGACCTCTTGTCGTCCTATTTAGTGGGCATGCGTGTGACGAAGCATCCTAATTTTTCAGGTCTTCTACAACGCACAGGGAGTGCGACTTGCCGACGTGGACATGATGACTCAGCAAGGACAATTCAATATTGGTGAGGCCTCATTCGACCGTGTTGATTGTGTTGTGAAGGCTGTGTGAAGTCCCTTTCAGCTGGCAGTACAAAGAGACCGCGCATACGGTGCGCTGATTTGTGTAGGTTGCTCCCGACCAGATGAATGAAATCTTGCTCTTGATTTGGTGCGACTTCAGGTTCAATAAGGGCTTTGATTCCTGAGCACCTGTATGCCCGTTGGTGTGACGTTAGGTTCAACCAGGGCTTTGATTGCTGTGCACCAGTATGCCCGTTGGTGCGACTTTGGTTCAACAAGGGCTTCGATTGCTGTGCACCAGTATGCCCGTTGGTGCGACTTTGGTTCAACAAGGGCTTCGATTGCTGTGCACCAGTATGCCCGTTGGTGCGACTTGGGTTCAACAAGGGCTTCAATTGCTGTGCACCAGTATGCCCGTTGGTGCGACTTTGGTTCAACAAGGGCTTCGATTGCTGTGCACCAGTATGCCCGTTTCGTACCACTTATGCCCGTTCTGAATTAATCGTGTGCATCGAATTTTAACAATCGTGTTGATCCGTCACGTATTGTGTTGGTTTTCAGAGCAGAATGTGCGTTTCAGTTGAAGCTATGAACACACTATTCTAACATTAACTATTTTGTTGTACACTGGTCAAGCTAGGTTAAAAGTATTTAATCATTTTCACTTCACATCCTGTCGACGTGGATGGCATCGATAAGGATTTTAGCTCGTAGCCATGTTTGGTACCCTTCCAGTGTTACCCTGGTTTCCCGCTTGACTTGATTTTACTTACCAAAAACAATTTGTCCCCATCCACTACAGAGATGGGTTTATAATCATCAACTCCCTCATAACATCTCATAGGAATGATTTGTGGCAACAGAGCGGACCAAAAAACATTTCGGTCTAACCCTCTGCTGGCGAATGAGAAATTCTCCAACTTTAGAGACCAAATATTCATCAATCGCTTGTGCACAGAGCCCTCCTAAAGCTACTGGTTCACGGGTCGCACGGGGTCGCGATCCCACCCAAGGGGTGAACACCCTATTTTCCTTTCGGACCCTTTTACTCTTCACTTTTCACCATCTCTCCTTCTCTACCCTTCCCTGGTTATGCTTTTTTCACCTTGTTTACTCCTTTTACCTCGTTTGTTCTGTTAAAACTCCATTAATATATCTCTCTTCTTCTCCCGACAACTTTCTCCCATAGTGTTTTTTTCCTCATTTTTTTTTACTTTAGTTTTTTTACCTTTTTTGACTGAAAGTTTTTTACTTTACTCTATTTTTTTTACTTTTTTTTTCCTACAACCTTCGCTGTTTTTTTACCTTAAACATTTCTCTTGCTTTATATATTTCGTTTGTTAATCACTTTCTGTTTGTCATCCTTTTGTTTCACATGTTTTTTTTTCATGCATGTTTTCTTGAATCTATATATACTCAACAACTACCAAGGTGGCCAAAGTAGCAAAGTTGGCGACGGATAACGCTGTAAATGATATGACTGCATCAGGCCTCTGCGATGTGGTGGACCGGCGGGTGGGACAACCTTCAGCAAACCCGTTGCTGGGGTAGAGCTGGTGAAAAGTCTTGCTTAATTGTCGGAATACTGTGTTGCAGGGGAAACGAACCTCACATAGCTCACAAGTGGTGCTCGTTGAAAGAGACAGAAAAAACTTGCTATATGCTCTCCGAGGTGGGCGTGGGCATGTTGAGAGGGCTCCTCAAAACTCACATGGATTCTTGAATAGAAATCCAGAAAATGTTGACCCATTGGACTACTTTTATGAACAACGGCTGTCACAGTAACAACAACAACAACAAGAACAACAACGGTTATCGCAAAATAACGACAAATCAGCGTCACCATCTGGTGGACGCTTTTCAACATCGCCATCACCCGACGGTCGCACCCAAGTAGTGGACGTAAACCCCCTTCATCCCAGGCTGCCTGATGGAGAGATATTTTGTCAACAGAAGCCTTCCTACACTTCTGGTGGGGTGGACTTTGGAAATAAGACACACGACTGTTACGCGGGTGCGGTACATGCTGCTCCCGGACGAAAGCCCGGGAGAAGCCGCTGCAATCGTGCACGACCCTATGAACGACACGCTGAAAATCAGAAAATAAATGAAAATCTTTTTCAAAATAAAAACTTCACTAAGTTCTTCATTGTCAAGGCAATTTCGGGAGAGAACCTGGCCGATACGTATACTACACAAGCTAATCGACAACTCCGCACTGCACTGGAGGGACCCCCGAAGCGCATCAGTGAGCTCAATGGTGGCTCCCTCCTGGTGGAGGTGAAAGATGAGCAGAGAAGGAACATTCAGAACCTGAAACAACTAAATAATATACCTGTAAAAGTTGATGAGCACCCTACTCAACACTATGCAAAAAACCATCTATAATAAAAATCACTCCGACGACGATATCATTACTGAACTCGCGGATAAGCAAGTAACCAAGATATACAGAGTGAAACGACGGCGAAGCGGAGTTGAGGAGTACACTGGTGTCTATATCCTCACCTTCAAGCTCTGTTCTCTGCATCCTGATGTCCACATTGGCTGGACACAGTGCTCGGTTCGAGAATACATCCCTAATCCCAGACACTGCTACAACTGCCAAAAGTTTGGTCATGGAAGTGATGCCTGCCGATTGAGGAACATAAAAAGTACATGCTTCCGCTGTGGTAAGGACGCACATAGCCACAATTGTGACCGACCTGCTAAATGCGCAACTTTTTGGATGAGCATCCTGCGTCATCACGCGAATGCTTTATTACTGACTCGAGAAGGAGATACTCGCTGTTCAAGCTAGTGAACGCCTTCCCTACCCCGAAGCCAAGAGACGAGTAACCGCCAAATTTATCCGCCCGCTTGGTAGCTTTGCTGCATTGACAGATGTAACTCCTGTAACCAGGGTTCTTTCTAACCTACAACACTATGCCCTTCACCCTCCTCGGAATCGAGGAAGCCCTCGACGACAGTCATTCGCACTGTCCGGAAACGCGGAAATTCCTTCGGAGATAACTTCCCTCACTCCCACCTCGTCTCGTCCAACACTTGCTGATCGGCGTGCAATGGGAGTCCCAGACCTGAATCTGGACAACGACCTGCCTTTATTGGAGGCAGCACCACATGAAGAAACGCTGCCACCTCAACACGCTCCTCGCCAGCAACACTAGGTGAAAACCCGGGATCTGTCACCAACGCTTAAACCCGCATTACTCCAAGCCCAACCAAGATTCCCCTTGGTAACCGCGCAGACTTGCCAGGTTACTGCTCAGCTCAGATTTCATTCTGGTGCCTTTATTGGGGCACCAAATGCCCGTTCGCCTCTGCCTCGCTTAGCCGCCCCAGATTATAATCCTAAGGGAGATGCGCCTAACACAGTATTGAGTGATAACCACTCTACCCTCATCATCGCCTCAGGTCGGAAAGACTCGCTTGCCGCTTACCAGCGCTAAGCCCACTGCCCACTGCCTCTGACCTGGACGATGATGATCCAAACGGAAATGTTCCTTCGTTGACTCGTTGCCAAAAAGAAGCTCTAGCGATACTCGTCGAGCGCGGTCGACAGGCCCTGAGTGACATGTCAACAAAAGCGATACATAATTAGACCCTATAACTGCTCATGCCTCCATGAGGCAGGCGACCGTGACTGCCCAAAGCAGATGGACCAAAAACAATGACAATCATGCAAAATGACCGCAGAGTCACACGAAAACAAGCCATCCGAATCTTTTACGACGAAAACCCAAACTGCCGTAATTTAAATTACGCCAAAGCAATTAAATCCCCAACTAAGTCTACCCCACCATACAACACTCACGTACCGTTAACACAAACTATTACGATGACCCCAACTCCTCTCCAGTACTAACAATACCACAACCAGCCCAGCGACCGCCCTCGTAATAGAGGCGGGCGTCCCAAGCAATGAAACCACCAGTGCCCAGGAGAGCACTGCGATGGATGCTGCCTCGGTCGTCTACGAGGAGAGGTTCAATAGCCCAAAAAATCAAAAGGCCAAGAGGCGAAGATTCCAACGACGACGACCGCGTGGTACGCGACACCCTCTCACCACGAAGCAAAAAGATTAGTAGCACCCCACAAACCACAGCTCTCCTCGATCGGAGCGTTGAACGACTTCTGACCGTCTTAACTGCAACCGCACCCAGCGAAAACCAAAGTGAGGTATTCAATCCTCAGCTAACATGCCCAACACCAGAACATCTCACAAGTGAGAACGACCATCGCTTGCGCGAGAACGCCTTGAAAATCTTCAACGAAGAACTGATACCCCAGAACACTGATCTACCATGCATCGCACTCTACTCGAATATCTCAACGACAACTACTCAGCCCATCATAATGTTTAAAAAAAACTCCATAGAAGAGAAACGCGCTCGCTCAAGAAGCAAACACAAAGATCGTACTCCCTCATCGTCTTCCTCCTACAAGAGCACTCACAGCCGAGAAGGCATTGAGTCTAGGAGATCATGTTCTACAGAAAGCGGACGCTCATGCGAACGCTCTCGATCTAGGACACCTGCGCCTCATAGACAAGAACACCACGAAAGTTCCTACAAACCACGAGACCGTTACAAACCACCAAAATCTGGGGGTGAAACAAATCCGAAATGAACAACAACACAATACTTCAGTGGAATTGCCAGGGACTTAGAAGCAAGAAAAATGAATTATTATCGCTAATCTCCACCCATAAACCTTTGGTGGTAGGCCTCCAGGAGATCAAACTCCGCGAATGGCTACCTTTTCTATCCCTCAATATGTCATACACCGTCGCGAAGGTCACAATAATGTGACTGCACACGGTGGAGTGGCACTTACGATCCATCAAAGCATACCTCACCACCTCCTCCCTTTGAGAACAGAACTCCAAGCTGTCGTAGTGAAGATATGTATCTCAAGACCTATTGCGGTGGTATCTATCTGCTCGTCACGTAACCACGACCTCACGGAGGCACTAATGACCGATCTGCTTAACCAACTGCATCATCCCGTACTTCTCCTTGGAGACTTCAACAGCTACCACGAAGTGTGGGGATGCGTGAGAACAGACCCCAGAGGGGTGATAATGGCCAACACCATAGACACTCACAACCTG
>SDVV010020335.1:0-13341 GCA_016164225.1 Gammarus roeselii
TACCCCGCAAGGAACCAGGTATACCCCGCGAGGAACCAGGTATACCCGCGAGGAACCAGGTATATCCCGCGAGGAACCAGGTATACCCCGCGAGAAACCAGGTATACCCCGCGAGAAACCAGGTATACCCCGCGAGGAACCAGGTATACCCCGCGAAGAACCAGGTACACCCCGCGAGGAACCAGGTATACCCCGCGAGGAACCAGGTATACCCCGCGAGGAACCAGGTACACCCCGCGAGGAACCAGGTATACCCCGCGAGGAACCAGGTACACCCCGCGAGGAACCAGGTACACCCCGCGAGGAACCAGCTGTACCCCGCAAGGAACCAGATATACCCTGCGAAGAACCAGGTATACCCTGCGAGGAACCAGGTATACCCCGCGAATAACCAGGTATACCCAGCGAAGAGCCAGGTATACCCCGCGAGGAACCAGGTATACCCAGCAAAGAACCAGGTTTACCCCGCAAGAAACCAGGTATACACCGCAAGGAACAGGTATACTCCTCGAGGAACCAGGTATACCCCGCAAGGAACTAGGTATTCCCCGCGAGGAACCATGTTTACCCCGCGAGGAACCAGGTAAACCCCGCGTGAAACCTGGTATATCCTGCAAGGAACCAGGTATACCCGGCCAGGAACCAGGTTTACCCCGCAAGGAACCAGGTATACCCCGCAAAGAATCAGGTATACCATGCAAGAGAGCAGGTATACCCCGCGAGGAACAATGTTTACCTCGCAAGAAACCGGGTATACCACGCAAAAAAAAACAGGCAAACACCGCAAAGAACCCGGAATACCTCAAAAGGAACCAGGTACATCCCGCAAGGAAACAGGTATACCCCGCGAGGAACCAGATATAACCCACGAGGAACCAGGTATACCCCGCAAGGGACCAGGTATGCCACGCAAAGAACCAGGCATACACCGCAAGGAACAAGGAATACCTCGCAAGGAACCAGGTATACCTCGCAAGGAACCAGGTATATCCCGCAAGGAAACAAGTATACCCCACAAGGAACCAGGTTTACCCAGCAATGAATCAGTGATATCCCGCAAGGAAGCAGGTATACCCTGCGAGGAACCAGCTATACCAGCTATACCCTGCTATACCCCGCGAGGAACAAGCTATACCATGCGAGGAACCAGGTATACACCGCGAGGAACCATTTATACCCCGCGAGGAACCTGGTATCCCCCGTGAAGAACCAGGTATACTCCGCGAAGAACCAGGTACACTCCGCGAGGAACCAGGTATACCCCGCCAGGAACCAGGCATACCCCGCGTGGAACCAGGTATACCCCGCGAGGAACCAGGTATACCCTGCATGGAAGCAGGTATACCCCGCGAGGATCCAGGTTTACCCCGCGAAGAACCAGGTATACCCCGCGAGGAACCAGGTATACCCCATGAGGAACCAGGTATACCTCGCAAGTAACCAGGTATACCAATCAAAAAACAGGCATACACCGCAAAAAAACGGTAATACCTCGAAAGGAACCAGGTATACTTCGCAAGGAACCAGGTTCATCCCGTAAGGAAACAGGTATACCCCGTGAGGAACCAGATATACCTCGCGAGGAACCAGGTATACCCCGCAAGGAACCAGGTATACCTCGCAAGGAACCAGGAATACTTCGCAAGGAACCAGGTATACCTCGCAAAGAATCAGGTTAACTCAGCAAGGAATCAGTGATACCCCGCAAGGAACTAGGTATACCCCGCGAGGAGCCAGCTATACCCTGCGTGGAACCAGCTATAGCAAGCGAGGAACCAGCTATACCCTGCAAGGAACCAGGTATACCCTGCGTGAAACCAGGTATACCCCGCAAGGAACCAGGTTTGCCCCGCAGGGAACCAGGTATACCCTTCAAGGAGCCAACCAGGTATACACCGCGAGGAACCAGGTATACCCCGCAAGGAACCAGGTATAACACGCAAAGAACCAGGCATACAGCGCAGAGAACCAGGAATACCTCACAAGGAACCAGATATACCTGGCAAGAAACCAGGTATATCCCACAAAGAAACATGTATACCCCGCAAGGAACCAGGTTTACCCTACAAGGAAGCTGGTATACCCCACGAAGAACCAGGTATACCCCGCGAGGAACCCGGTATACTCCGCGAGAAACTAGGTATACCCCACGAGGAACCAGGTATACCCCGCAAGGAACCAGGTATACCACGCAAAGAACCAGGCATACACCGCAAGGAACAAGGAATACCTCGCAAGGAACCAGGTATACCTCGCAAGGAACCAGGTATATCCAGCAAGGAAACTAGTATACCCCACAAGGCACCAGGTTTACCCAGCAATGAATCAGTGATATCCCGCAAGTAAGCAGGTATACTCCGCGAGGAACCAGCTATACCAGCTATACCCTGCTATACCCCGCGAGGAGCCAGCTATACCCTGCGAGGAACCAGGTATACCCCGCAAGGAACCAGGTTTACCCCGCAAGGAACCAGGTATACATTGCGAGGAATCAGGTATACCCCGCAAGGAACCAGGTATACTATGCGTGGAACCAGGTATACCACAAGAAGAACCAGATATACCCCGCGAGGAACCAGGTATACCCTGCAAGGAACCATGTATACCCCGCGAGGAACCAGGTATAACCCGCAAGGAACCAAGTATACCCCGCGAGTAACCAAGTATCCCTCGAGATGCAAAATCATTCATATCGGTCACAGAAGAGATAAATCAAGTGTTTTCCTATGAACTGGAGAGGAAACATTAGGTGCTATCGGTAGTTTTCAGAGACCGTGGACCAGTCCTTTAAAGCGATCCAACTTTAAGCGAGCTATAGTATTTCCTGGAATGGTACATAGTGGCAGACTGCTAGTCAATGTCTTGAGCTGCATCAATAAACGATGTCTTCGTTTGCATGTTACGCCAACCTGCGTTGAGAGTAATCGTCTCTCCTATAGAGTCGGTGTGTCAACGATGATTTCCGTTCCTGACGAACGCTGAGAAAGAAGACATGACACTTCTCGCAAAAGTAATGTGATTATTGCTTGCTGTAACTGTATATTGTCTGTCATAGCGGGTCGATCATGTCGTTAAACATCGTATGCTAATTGTAAAAAATGAACACGATCCGTTGCTGACATTTACAGATAGAAGAAAAGTCATGTTTTAATTCCGAACACGATTGCTCAGACAGGGGTCGGATTGTTCACACATACCGCAGCAACGAGAAATGGGATGCCGCTGGAAAAATAATTTCATGTCCCCAGCCTTGACGTACGAGGCATGAAACGCCAGCGCCATCAACATGTGTTGAGCTAACACAGTGAGGGGAACCAGCGTGGCACGGGTGGGTGAGATCCACGCCATGTACCGCTAACCGAGGACAAGCCTTTGTCGCGGACTCTCTCGGGTTAACAAAATGTGCATTGTTTCATCAGGATGAGATCGGCGCACACCAGAGTACCTTTCATCAGGATGAGACCGGCGCACCCCAGAGTACCTTTCATCAGAATGAGATCGGCGCGCACCAGAGTACCTTTCATCAGGATGAGAGCGGCGCACACCAGAGTAGCTTTCATCAGAATGAGACCGGCGCACAACAGAGTACCTTTCAATACAAGCCTTTCTAACGGTATGCACCTCGTAATAATTCCTTTGAAATTAATAAGGACGTAGGATCATATAAGAGAGTGTTTAACTGGGAATAAGTTTGTAAAGGGATAACTATTTTGACCGAGAAAAAAAATCTGTTCCTCCAAGGAACTCCACAAAAGCTGTAGAAGGAGACGAAAACAAACATATAAAGTCGTTAAGTATTCTTAGTATTCCACGAGCGCTTTCGTATGCTGCATTGCAAGCAATTATTACTTCCTAACTGTTGGAAGAGTCCTGATCTTAATTTTCTTAAATAAAAATTAACATCGCCCTCTACAACTTTTGATACTCAAATTTCTAAAATAAGCGTAGCGCGCGGTTGTAGTCCTCTGAAAGTGCTTTACAGTGATGAAGTGATTGACACGATTACTTTATACCTGAAGACGCTTTAGCGATTTAAAATATATATAAAATTAATGAAGGGTATCTTTTCCCTATGTATCTCTACCGGGATTCATCCGTCATTAAAAACACACAAAACACATCACGAATACACGATATACTCGCTTGGGTTTCATGGCGCCATGCCGATAATAAATCGTCCCATGTCAAGTATGTAACTTTCAAATGGTGTCTAGAAGCTAGGCTAAACTCTGAATCTCTAACTATGACGGGGTTAGCAAACTTTCTATTAATACAGAAACCATATTTGTCTAGTCCCCATAGTTACGTATGAAGACTTGTAGATAATTTCTCAGTGATGCTATCCCTTCCTACAATTGATTACATCCTGGGGCATTGAACATACGCACAACCCAACCCAACCTGTATCGATGCACACTAAACTGGCCCAGAGGCCGGCCGGAAGGCGGTTGAGCGCCCTACCAAGCCCGCGGCCCTAGCGTTAAGAACATGTACTTCCACCCCAGGAAATGAACAGAAGAAACGGCTTACTTCAACTAAATAAACTATCAACCCAGACTAATGAACCACAATTGCACCATATTCCTTTACAATACCATGATACGCATTTTAATGCTATAATTACCTTACAACGATTTACTCCCAAATAAAGGGGAATAGCTTAAAACTTATACCCTTAGAGAAAAGACACCCAGGCAGCAAACGGCGGGAACATTCCATGTGCACAGCCCACGGTGCTGCACACAACTTACGGTGCTGCACACAATCCACGGTGCTGCACACAACCCACGGTGCTGCACACAACCTACGGTGCTGTACACAACCTACGGTGCTGCACACAATCTACGGTGTTACACACACGGTGCTGTACACAACCGCACTGCTGTACTCAACCATGGTGCCGTACACAACCGCGGTGCTGCACACAACTTACGGGGCTGTAGATGGGGAGTCGAGAGACTCGGTCTCTCACAACTTTTCAAACTCCAAAAGTTTCTCCCACAGCCTAGACTAGTTGGCCCAAAACCATATACACAATAACATAGTTTGTATCCTTTGTGAAGCATGTAGGATTTATTCTCTACAATTTAACTCCGAAAAAAACTTGTGTTAGGTTGTAGGAATCCACAAAAATTTTTTTTAGAGCGTTACAATGAACATACTAAAGTTAACACATTTTTCTCGAAACAAGGTCCAGAACTCTTTCGAATGATAGGATACTCGCCATTACGCTGGAAAAAAACAATGTTTGCAAAACAATTCGCCACCTACTAGGCCTGGGATACCAAAACCCTTCTAATCATGCAATGGGCCTCTTTTCATAATTGGATAATGATCCTCTTCCAATGATAAACCTGTTGTTAGACACCGTTGAAAATTATAATACGTTACCATAAGAAATAATTTCGCTCCCATTCTCGAATATAAGAAAAATACACGCGTTACATCCTTCGTAAACATCAATACATGTAGGCTGTGGAACGCAGCAGCGGTCTTTTGACACTCGGAGTGGAGGAGCGATAAGCAGAGAGGGTTGCATCGAGGTACAGCACTTGGCAGCGCTCACGCGCTATGGGTAGAACACGACACTGTGGTGGCTCATGGCATGGGGATAGGAGAGGGTAGAAATGGAAAGAGAGGTTGGAGTAGACTTTGAAGCCAGGTGGTGAGTGAGGAATAGGAAAGGGTGGAAATGAAGAGAGCTGTTGGAGTAGACCTTGAGGCCAGGTGGTGAGAGAGGAATAGGAGAGGGTGGAAATGAAGAGAGCTGTTGGAGTAGACTTTGAGGCCAAGTGGTGAGTAAGGAATAGGAGAGGATGAAAATGAAGAGAGCTGTTGGAGTAGACTTTGAGGCCAGGTGGTGAGTGAGAAATAGGAGAGGGTGGAAATGAAGAGAGCTGTTGGAGTAGACTTTGAGACTAGGAGGTAAGTGAGGAATAATAGAGGGTAGAAATGAAGTGCTGTTGGAGTAGACCTTGCGGTCAGGTGGCGAGTGAGGAATAGGAGAGGGTGAAAATGAAGAGAGCTGTTGGAGTAGACCTTGATACCAGGTGGTGAGCGAGGAATTGGAGAGGGTGGAAATGAAGAGAACTGCTGGAGTAGACTTTGAGGCCAGGTGGTGATTGAGGAATAGGAGAGGGTAGAAATGGAGAGAGCTGTTGGAGTAGACCTTGAGGCCAGGTGGTGAGTGTGGACTAGGAGAGGGTGGAAATGAAGAGAGCTGTTGGAGTAGACTTTGAGGCCAGGTGGTGAGTGAGGAATAGGAGAGGGTGGAAATGAAGAGAGCTGTTGGAGTAGACCTTAAGGCCAGTTGGTGAGTGAGGAAGTTGTCAGTTACCATGGTTGTGTTGGAAGTTTGTGGTTTTGAAGTAAAATTGAATGCATGGGAGGTGCCGAGGGAAGGAACTAAAGATAATCGTATTCAATACTTCACCACCATTTAAGTCACCTGGATTCGTCAATAGTAGAACACTTAAGAAATGCAATAGAAGCAGTAGAAAAAGCTTACAATAATAGCTCTACGTTAGCAAAAAACATTAAATGCTCCATGAATTAAAATATTTTGTACAACGATATTTTGTGCTAATTTTGAACTAGCTGAAAATATGATTTTGAAAATCAGTCGTTAGTTTTCATGTCAGAACTAAGCCTATAAAATTGATATACTCATAGGAAAGATGGAACGAAGGTGGTCCATCACTACACAGATGACGCCACCCTCCACCATACAGGAAAGATGGAACGAAGGTGGTCCATCATTACACAGATGACGCCACCCTCCACCATACAGGAAAGATGGAACGAAAGTGGTTCATCACTACACAGATGACGCCACCCTCCACCATACAGGAAAGATGGAACGAAGGTGGTCCATCACTACACAAAAGACGCCACCCTCCACCATACAGGAAAGATGGAACGAAGTTGGTCCATCGCCACACAGAAGACGCCACCCTCCACCATACAGGAAAGATGGAACGGAAGAAGAGTTGAGAATTGATTTAGTAAATGAGACAGAGAATTTACGCTGGTATTTGTGGGAAACATTTCTCATACCCTGCCAACTAAGACATTCCATTGCTAACCTATGTGTGTGCTCGATTCGTAAAGGAAGTCATCGTCGGTTTTGGGGCATTCCTGAGGTTGGAAGGAGTAGGCTTTCTACCCTCCCAACCTCAGGAATGCCCCAAAACCGACGATGACTTCCTTTACGAATCGAACACACACATAGGTTAGCAATGGAATGTCTTAGTTGACAGGGTATGAGAAATGTTTCCCACACACTCCCACCTAAGAAGAAGGCGTATTGGCACTTATTGTCGTTGAGTGGCAATACGCCGACGAGCGGTCAAGGCTGCCTTCCGAGTTGGTCGGGCAGCAATCGCCTCGCTTGCTCGTGTGGGAATGGGAATGTCCCTGGTGCCGTTGACGGTGGAATGCGCTTCGTTTCTACGCTCGGTGCCTAATTGATGTGGCGACGTCGAGTCTTGACTCTGCGACTCTGGTGGACTCCCAATGGGTTCCACCGCTTGCACCTCTAGTGAGTACAGCAGAGTCACCGGTCGACTGATGGTGCCTCCTCGAGTTTTGAGTTTCACGCTTCTCACGTGACCGTCTTTACTTGCGTGGGTCTCGATGATCCTTCCCAGACTCCATAACAGTCTGGGGCCCTCGTCGTGGACCTAAACTATGTCACCCACCTTCGGTGCAACGATTTACCTGGCATCAACGGCATGATGCCGTAGTATGGTTAGCTATTTTTTTCTAAACCTTGTCGGGAAATGATGCAGAATCTTTAGTACATTCCTTTGACGTCGTGTTAGAAGCTCTGCTGTAAACATGGAGGGATCTAGCTCTTCCGGGTCCAGACAATATCCGAGCATCAGCTAGGATGGCGTGAGGGGTTGAAAATCATCAACTGAGTCTGAGATAGAAGTTAGCGGACGATCATTCAGGTCCGCTTCTATCTCGCACAGTGCGGTGTGTAGCTCATCTTCCGTCACCATAGCTCTGTGTAACGTTCTCTGTAGACAAACTTGACCATCTTCACGATCCTCTCGAAGAAGCCTCCGAATTGCATTGTTTCGTGATAGCAAAGGAGTGATTTTGCAAATTAACTGAAAAGAACAAAGTAGTCCTTGAGTTGAATTGCATTGATTCATGACTGAAAGAAGGTGGTAATTTTCCGGTCAACAATTCTCAAGAACTGCGGCAGGAGTGATCGACAAATAACGGGCGTTGTTGTTGCCAGTCTATTCTTGTTAATTTTTTCTGAGAGTTTTTAATTTTGAAAATTAGTTACCGGGGATAAGATCGTGTACGATTAAATATTGTCTGTTCAAGATGACTAGAAGCGCAGAATTTCAGCGACTGGTGACTTTGCGTACCACTGCGGGAACATGTTTAGACGAAGCGCATGCACTGCATAGGCAGATGCTTGAAGAAGTTAACAAGGATGATAACATTCCTCAAGAAGAAAAATTTCAACTCGAGGATGAAAATGATGAGTCATTGGAACCCTTGAATATCACCCTAGCAAAGGTCAAAAGATTAAGAATTGATGTGCAGCCAGCACCAAGAAGTGAAGCTGCTGCATCAGTAAGCAATTCTTCCCTCAAAAGTGTGAGAGTCAAGCTACCTACTCTAGAGATGCTCGACTTCAGTGGGAACATATTCATGTTCACCCCATTCTGGCAAAGTTTCAGAACCGTCCATGAAAATGATCAACTGGAACCTTCTGAAAAGTTTCAATACCTGCAAAGCAAGTTAAAGGGCGCTGCAAAAAATACACTGCCTAGGTTTGCACCAACAAATCAGTCCTACCACTAGCAGTTGCAATGCTGAAGAAGCTGTATGGGAACAAAAATCGCATAAGGATGACACATTTGAAATGCACTTGAAGATCTTCCAGCTCCTGCTGACTCAATTTCATCTCTGCAAGAGTACAGGCACAAGGAAGAAGTGAACCTTTGCCATCTGAAGATAGCAGAAGTAGACCTCAATGACTGCAGGCACTGTTCCTCAATAACAACACACCGGATCTGACGCAAACTACCATCAAGGATAAAAAAAGCCTGCAGTAGGGGCAGAGATCCAGATGCTGCATGGAGTTTGGCTGAATTCCGAGACGCACTCATGTGTGAGATCACTAGACTTGAGAACTGTGAGACTGACTTTAAGCCACAGGTAAACGGTGCCCGGAAGCCAAACTATCAAGGAAGTTCAAGAAGCAGCTCCAATGGACACTATCCCAGACCACCCGATGGAAACAGCCGAGGACCCCAGTCAACTGTGGGATCCTTCCAAGTAGGAACTCCAGGATGCACATTTTGTGCTGAAGATCATTCTCTCTATCGCTGTACAAGGTATGACACAAATGAAGAGAGAAAAACTCGGGTATCAGAATTGAGATTGTGCTTCAAATGCCTGAAGTCTGGTCACCATTCTGCTGAGTGCCCTGAGAAGGCACCATTCTGTAAGAACTGCAAGATCACCGGACATCACGGTGCACTCTGCTTCAGAAGAAACAACGGTCGACGAAGTGATGACAAGCTAGCATCAAACATTGCAAAGTCTACAGCTGCACCAACTGCCAGTTCTGTGGGAAACGCTCCCACTAGTGTAACTACATTGAATGCACTAGCAGCTGGGTGTGGTAAGGCGAACGCCCTACCTACAGCTTTGATTAGTTTGAAAACAAAGGATGGTATAAAATTCGTGAGAGCCTTGTTTGACCAAGGGGCTCAGAGCGATGATGACACTACATGTCGACACACCACC
Organism: Gammarus roeselii; assembly: GCA_016164225.1. Taxonomy (NCBI): domain Eukaryota; kingdom Metazoa; phylum Arthropoda; class Malacostraca; order Amphipoda; family Gammaridae; genus Gammarus; species Gammarus roeselii. The sequence goes on from SDVV010020335.1 coordinate 9,781, forward strand.
CTGACAATTGACGGTTTGAACAGCAAAGGAACTGAAGAACTGTATGACATAAAGAATGTCACCATAGAAGTGTCAACACATGAGAACATCTCCCTGGAAATGATAGAAGTCGACACTTTGGCTGAACGGCTTAACATGAGTGGAGTCAGTGAACTAGCCACTCGCCCCAAAGCCAAGGGAAGAAACTTGACTGACGAATTTGAAAATACAGTCCACTACCCAGTTGATATGCCCATTGGAGCAGATCATTACTATTATTTTGTTTTTCCTGAAAAAACAGGATGAAGGAATAACACTAATATCTTCAAAGTTAGGAGACCTACTGTCAGGTCCCATAAAGGAATTTCAAGACAACACTCATATCAATGTGATAACTGCGCTTAAGGTAGCAGTGTGAGACAAAGAAGCAGAAAGGCATGGTGACCTATTGTGGCGTTTGGACGCAATAGGATATCACCGGAAGAAGCACACCCGGATGATAAGGCGGCTCTAGAGCAATTTAACAACAGCATCCGATTTTCAGATGGCAAGTATGTGGCCAGGTTGCCCTGGAAGGCGGCTCATCCCACACTGCCAATCAATTATCGTTTAGCCCAAGGAAGGCTGGTGAGAAATCTAAAGCGCCTGCGGAAAGAACCTGAACTGTTGAAGCACTAGAAGAAAAATCATAAGAGGTCGAGAAGAAAAGTCCTTAGAGATGGCGAGGAAAATCATTAGAGGTCGAGAAAAAGTCGTAGAAGTTCGAAAGGAAAAGTCATAAGATGTCGAGAGGAAAAGTCGTAGGAGGTCGAGAGGAAATTCGTAGGAGGTCGAGAGGAAATTCGTAGAAGGTCGAGAGGAAAAGTCATAGGAGGTCGAGAGGAAAAGTCATAGGAGGTCGAGAGGAGAAGTCATAGGAGGTCGAGAGGAAAAATCATAGGAGGTCGAGAGGAAAAGTCATAGGAGGTCGAGAGGAAATGTCATAGGAGGTCGAGAGGAAAAATCGTCGGAGCTCGAGAGGAAATTTGTAGAAGGTCGAGAGGAAAAGTTATAGGAGGTCGAGAGGAAAAGTCATAGGAGGTCGAGAGGAAAAGTCATAGGAGGTCGAGAGGAAAAGTCATAGGAGGTCGAGAGGAAAAGTCGTAGGAGATCGAGAAGAAAAGGCATAGAGGGTCGGGAACGAAAAGCATAGGAGGCCGAGAGTAAAAAGCATTGGAGGCCGAGAGGAGAAGGCATAAGTCGAGAAGAAAAGTCGCAGGAGGTAGAGAGGAAAAGTCGTAAAAGATCCAGAGGAAAAATCATGGTAGATCAAAACGAAAAGTCATAAGAGGTCGAGAGGAAAAATCATTAGAGGTCGAGAGGAAAAATCGTTAGAGGTCGAGAGTCACAAGAAAATCACTCGAACTCAAAAACTCATTGACGTAAAAAGGTGAAGCAAAACCCCATGAAAGGACATGTCCTGAAGTTTTGTTTCTGATACTAGATACCTCGACTATTTAACAATATACCGTCGTTATCGGCATTTCAGATTTTTTTTAATATGAGTCAACTTATGAGCAGCGTGTTTTCATTGCTGAGTATGCAGTACTACTCAATGAATGCAGTACTACTCAATGAATGCAGTACTACTCAATGAATGCAGTACTACTCAATGAATGCAGTACTACTCAATGAATGCAATACTACTCAATGAATGCAGTACTACTCAATGAATGCAGTACTACTCAATGAATGCAGTACTACTCAATGAATGCAGTACTACTCAATGAATGCAGTACTACTCAATGAATGCAGTACTACTCAATGAATGCAGTACTACTCAATGAATGCAGTACTACTCAATGAATGCAGTACTGCTCAATAAATGCAGTGCTACTCAATGCAGTACTACTCAACAAATGCTGCAATGTAAGTAAACAGAGCTATTCTAAAATATACATCCTTGAGATGAGCATCATACAGTAAGCAATGTGGTCAGCAATGTGGTCTGCAATGTGGTCTGCAATGTCATCTGCAATGTGGTCTGCAATGTGGTCTGCAATGTGGTCTGCAATGTGGTCTGCAATGTGGTCTGCAATGTGGTCAGCAAATTGAGAGCAAATAGCAGCATACTTTACCTATAGGGTTAATCAGGACGATCAAAACATACACGAACTGAAGAAAACATCGCCAATTTGAACGAAATCATTCAAGAAAACCAATCACGAGGTGTAAGGAAACTGGCCTCTGAGGTTCGATTACACCAATGACGAGGTGTAAGGAAACTGGAAGCTGAGGTACGATTACACCAATCACGAGGTGTAAGGAAACTGGCTGCTGATGTACGATTACACCAATCAAGAGGTGTACGGAAACTGGCTGCTGAGGTACGATTACACCAATCACGAGGTGTAAGGAAACTGGCAGCTGAGGTACGATTACACCAATCAAGAGGTGTACGGAAACTGGCTGCTGAGGTACGATTACACCAATCACGAGTTGTAAGGAAACTGGCAGCTGAGGTACGATTACACCAATCACGAGGTGTAAGGAAACTGGCTGCTGAGGTACGATTACACCAATCACGAGGTGTAAGGAAACTGGCTGCTGAGGTTCGATTACACCTATCACGAGTTGTGAGGAAACTGGCTGCTCAGGTACGATTACACCAATCACGAGGTGTAAGGAAACTGGCTGCTGAGGTACGATTACACCAATCACGAGGTTAAGGAAACTGGCTGCTGAGGTACGATTACACCAATCACGAGGTGTAAGGAAACTGGCTGCTGAGGTTCGATTACACCAATCACGAGGTGTAAGGAAACTGGCTGCTGAGGTACGATTACACCAATCACGAGGTGTAAGGAAACTGGCTGCTGAGGTACGATTACACCAATCACGAGGTGTAAGGAAACTGCCTGCTGAGGTACGATTACACCAATCACGAGGTGTAAGGAAACTGGCTGCTGAGGTACGATTACACCAATCACGAGGTTAAGGAAACTGGCTGCTGAGGTACGATTACACCCATCACGAGGTGTAAGGAAACTGGCTGCTGAGGTACGATCACACCAATCACGAGGTTAAGGAAGCTGGCTGCTGAGGTACGACTACACCAATCACGAGGTGTAAGGAAACTGGCTGCTAATGAACGATTACACCAATCACAAGGTTAAGAAAACTGGCTGCTGAGGTGCGATTACACCAATTACGAGGTGGAAGAAAACTGGCTGCTGAGGAGCGATTAGCTGCGAAAAAAAATGAGATGAGTCACATTCATTCAAATGACTTTATTAATAAGTATAACTTTCGTACATGGAACGATCAAACACTGTTACAAGTTCTTGAAAAGCCTTTTCCGCTCAGCGAACGTGACAGTTTGATGCGGCTCAAGTTCATGAGAAGGTGACTGTTTGGTGCGGCTCAAGTTCATGAGAAGGTGACTGTTTGGTGCGGCTCAAGTTCATGAGAAGGTGACTGTTTGGTGCGGCTCAAGTTCATGAGAAGGTGACTGTTTGGTGCGGCTCAAGTTCATGAGAAGGTGACTGTTTGGTGCGGCTCAAGTTCATGAGAAGGTGACTGTTTGGTGCGGCTCAAGTTCAT
>SDVV010020336.1:0-13341 GCA_016164225.1 Gammarus roeselii
CTTGATGCAGGAAATGAGTGACACGCTACAACACACAACATCTATGCGTCCCGCCAATGGAAGAGTGTATAAACAAAGCGAGCTGCGCTTGTTGCCAGTTTTGTCAGAATATTTCTCTGAATCCTATTGTTGCGCTGCAACTATAATTGTAAGCTGTTTGTGCTAGCTGAACAAAGTGTTGTTTACTACCTACAGAGATATGCAACAATATCAAAATATGTGATTGCCTAATCGTAATAGGCCTGTGATGCACCTATAATGCGTTTAGTGTTATTAAAAATAATGTAGGGTCAATCAAGGACCTCTACAACTGCACTAGGCTCGCACGCCTCAGTGTGCGAGAAAAAGAAAAGACAACGCTTCTAATAGCAAAAAAAGTTTAAAATTTCAGCAATTGCAGACGCACGCCGGTGCGCTTAAGAAAAACGCTTAGACGAAACGGACCTCCACTTCCAATCATTTAGAACTTCGCGAGTAATATGTACGCCCCCTAGTGCGTACAGGTAGCATTGTTGAGACTAGTACAAGGTTTATGACTGCGCGAACAAAGTCAGCTCCGACAGAAACGCAATACGATCTAGACCACCTCGCGGTCCAGGTCGACCACAGTACACTTCATTTATTCAGGTAAGATTCAGACGGAACGAATTCTCGCCTCCAATCATTTAGAACTTCAAGTGTAATATGTACGCACGTTAGTGAGCACAGGTATCATCGTTGGGACTGGTACAAGGTTTATGGCTCCACGGACAAAGTTAGCTATGACAGCAACGCGACACAATATTTACAGCTACGCGGTCTAGCTAAGTAGAGGTACAATAAAGATTCAGATGAAATGAATCCCTGATTCCAACCACTCAGAACTCCATGAGTAATATGCACGCGCGCCAGTGCGCACAGATAGTATCGTCAAAATTGGTACAAGGTCTATGGCTTCACGGATTAGATCAACTCCAACCATAACCCCAGAAACTACATATGGTCCATGCCCGCGTGAGCGAGCTCAGACTGAAGAAAAAATATCTTTTCACAAAATCATAAACAGAAACTGCCTTCACAAATTCACTAGCATTATATATTATACATGACAAAATTGTGGATCGTGAAGTAAGTAAGGGCAGGTTCGTCATGGGCAGAAAAACTGCTCGGATTATTGATTTTGCACTCATTGTTTAAGGGGATAAGATTGGGGGGAGGGGCAAAGGTCCCTTGGGTCCCAATAGAGTATGCCGAATTCTGAAAGGTAACCCAAGTCCCCCGGGTCTTCCCGAGCTCCCCGGGTCCCTCGTGACCACTCGTCTCAGCTCATCTCTGCCTGTCCCGAATCATTTCGGCCAGTCTCGGCTTGTCGCAACCAACTCGACTCGCCTCAACATGTTTCGACTGATCTCGACGCTCTTTGACCAGCCTCGACGCGGATTTCCTCCTCTGCGCTAGTGTTCATGTGGACTGTAAAAACAAAAAAAATCACTCAAGCATTTTAGTTTGGGAGTGAAGTGGCAAAGGTGTCTCGGGTCTCAAAAGAGCTCGACGAATCCCGGAGGGTATCTTAAATCCACCGGGTCCCCTCGTCTCAGCTCATCTCGGCTTGTTTCAAATAATTTCGACCAGTCTCGGCTCGTCGCGACCAACTCGACTTACCTCAACATGTTTCGACTGATCTCGACGAACCTCGACCAGCCTCGACGCGACCCTTGCCCTCGGCCCCAGTTCCGCGGATTGTGATGGCTAATTGTTCTACTCAAGCATTTTACATATATACATCTTTCTGTGTATGGGTTTCACAACGCGAGAAGAGGGAAGCAGCGGTCCCAGAGTTCAGAAGGGCCTCAAGCGGGCTCCAAAATTTCTCAGGAGGGTCCCAAAGGGTCTCAAGGGTGTCCCAAAGGGCTCCAGAAGGGTCCAAGTGGGTCCCCCTCAAATTCTCTTGGCCTTCCAAGTCCCCCGGGTTTCCGAAACCCCCGGGTCCCCCGAGTCCCGAGAGTCCCACGAGTCTCCCTCATTCCCGGGTCACCTAGTCTCAACTTGCCTCGGTTCGTCTCGACTCGTCGCCTCACCAGTCGACTCGTCTCCACTCGCCTCAGACTGCATCGACTTGCCTCGTCCCCTCCACGCACAGTGTCATTCAAGATTTCCTTTCCCTAAGATCAACATCAACATTATCTCACCATTTAGTCATCAAAACTCCAAGCTGTGCTCGGACATTTATTAGGCGCCCGGGAGAGCGCAAATTCTCCCACCGTAGGTTGGACTAGACTAACTAATACACCGCATAGTCTACCTAGGGCCCCTGCAGGCGTCTAACGATACATAATTAAATAATTTATCTAAAATATATCACAATGAAAAAAGGGCACAGATAAATAATAGAGCCCACGAAATAAAAAATACTAAATACTAAAATAAAGTGTTAATGATCTATATAATGAAAAATCATCAAACCACCCCAGGTCCATTAGGTGATTGTGGGTTATCCACGTGTGGCCCTTGTATAGACGGTTAGTGAACACCTGGTCTTCCCTATTATAAAACCTTGCGTCCCACTCTCCCACGGATGGTATTACTGCAGGCATTTTTTGTCCAATATGTTGACAAGAGTCGTTCCATCGTGATGTTATACGTGAGTTGATGACTGGGACCAGTCTAGGTAATATATGGCGATGAATTGTTCGTGCTGGGTAGACACCCGTTTAGCGAGGGAATCTGCGCGCTTGTTTTCTCTTATTCCCACGTGTCCAGTGATCCAACAGAACTCGACCCATTGGCCCGTCTTGAACATTTTGAATAGGTCGTGTTGCATTTTTCTGAGGGCATGGTGTTCAAAGTGCACAGTTTTCAGTTGGGTGAGAACACTCAGGTTGTAGAGGTCCCCAATTGACCCGATAATAATCCTAATATCACTGTACACATAACAAGCGCAGCACGAGCACCTATTGCTACCACGCAATCGCTTCTTGTGATCTCATTGTTCGCATCTTACTGTATGTAGCCCCGACATTTCTATTCAGCTAGTTCAAAAACTGCTTCCAACCATAATGGCAGTGCAACAAATATTTATTTTGGGTAAATAAATACGTATACCAACGCACAAAAAGCTATTGCACATATTCATCAAAAGGAATAAATGATTCAGATAAAAACATTGAGACAAATATGGCATCAACGACTTCCCAGATAAACAACCGCGAGGGCTTTCTTAACTCTCGGGAGCTCGATCAGGCAACACACCGTGTGTCTGTTTCTGTTTGAATCAAGTGTTCTTCCTGGAACACATTTATTTAGATAGTCACCACCGTGTGTGTTGTGACGACGGCCCTGCGAATGTTACTGATTCAAAGTAACATTGTGCTAGTGTACAATATATGTTAGTGATATAGGCCTACTCAAGAGCTAGTCAGCTAGGCTAGGCCAGGCTACAAGAATTTAGCTTTTCCCTTTACCACGTTTTAGTGCAGGTAGCAGTACAAAGTTGATAGCAGAGAATCAATTGAGTGTTGTATTTTACGCTTGACAAGTATCAACATTAGACCTCTATCAGAAACGGTTCTTACCATTTATTTCAGAAAAATAATTAGTATACCAACACATGCTCATCATTATATGGCATTCATTGTTAACTGAAAACAAAAAATTTCAAGAGTTTTTTCACGATCCCGGCTTATATCCTTATTACAATCGGAAGATGAGGTAAGACCGATGTATCTTAATAGTAATTCAATTCCCTGTTCTCAATTCCACGTACGGAAATTTATGTGTCTGATTTCTTTCACATTGTCATAACCTACATTTGATATACAGATCCCAATTTTGACATATATAACTTACATTCTTCTGGGATAAGATTTCAATTTGTTTTTGAGCAGCTTGTGAAGTATGAACTTCTGAGCGGGAATTTCAATCAGAGTTTCACGGTTCGCACCAAAGTGGGAGATAGCTACATATCCATCCTTATTAGATACACATGTCCACAAAGTGAAGTGCAAGATTTGATTTGATTTGATCCTTCGTTCCACCAGAGCCTCAACTCGAGTCATAATAGGCTCTTCCGTAGGGCTCGATGATCATGGATTCCAGTAGGCTCGCACGCCTCAATTTGCGAGAGAAAAAAACGCTCTTAGTTAGAAAAATGTGGAAATTTTCGCAATGTCAGACGCACGCTGGTGCGCACACGAAAAATGCTTAGACGAAACGGATCTGCGCTTCCAATCCTTTAGAACTTCAAGAGTAATATGTAAGCACGCTAGTGCGTGCAGGTAGTATTGTCGAGACTAGTACAAGGTTCACGGCTACACGGACGAAGTCAGCTCCGACAACTACGCAACACGACCTAGACCGCCACGCGGTCCAGGTCGATTTTGATTTGATTTGAGCCTCATTTCCCCCGGAGCCTCAACTTGAGTCATAATAGGCTCCTCCGTAAGGCGTGTGCAGTGCAAGAATGTCTTGTACAAGCATGTCTTCTGCAATCATGTCTGAATACCATCCACACCTTGGCTTGTGCTTATGTATAAATATATAATGTAAATAATTTATATTTTCAAATAGGTTCAAATATCATACAACTACTATACAGCCTTGTTCATTCAAGTATGTATGTATGTATGTATAGACATACAGCCGTTTCCCCCTAGTTAGGGGGGTGACTAAGTGAGGCAGACACAGAGGGGGGAGGAGCCCAATTTCCCCGCCACAAGGCCGCCGTGTCCCTACCGAGGCTCGAACTCGCAACATGCAGCACCAGAGGCTGACACTGCAGTCGGATACGCTAACCACTCGGCCACGGCGGCCTCTCTCGGACACGGCGGCCTTCGTTCAAGTAAGGGGGAGAATTATGCATTCAAAATTCTTGCTAATTAACATTACACTCAAGTTGTGTTATAAATGTATTATTATAATTGTGGAGCTTAAGCCTCTCATTTGTATTCCTGGTAGCTACACTCATTAGGGTATACTATTTATATATAAATATTCATATACCATGTGCACCCAATCTGTCTGCCTGCATGAGGCGGGCAGAATGATGTGTAATGGTCTTCCATGTGGCATATTTGAGTTACCCAATCCTTTTTTTGCAGCCTTTTATGCTGCGGATTGGCGCAGAACAACAGTGAATCAACTCCCTCTGTTTGGACGCCAACTCCCTGTTGGCAAGTCTCTGAGACCAAACTCGTGGACCTTGCTTGCACCACTGCCTCGGACAAGCCTCGCCGGTGACAAGATTACCCGCTGCGAAGTAACACCGGTCCTTGATTTTCTTGCCGGCTTTCCTATGTTCCTTCTTTCCCCTTCTATATTACTTCGGCTGCCTACTCGTTGTTAAGTTGAGAACTAATAAGTAAACCATACCAAAGATTTTCTCCTTGTTTGTCTCCATACCTGATGAGTTAAAGTGCGATAACACCAACACCCCAACCTTTAAACAATTCATGGAGTCAGAATTCTAATGCCAAAGTGGGACACTAATTCGGATTAAATTAATTTAATAATTTCATAATTGATAGTATTGCACCTTGAAAAAGGAAGTGCAAGCCTCAATTTAATTCATCCCCAAAACTGTGACTACTCGATAAGTCACATAAACTAAAATGTTGTCGGAAAATTTTAACATATATGTGGAGGCGGTCACTTTTTGTGATGGAGATGGCTAATTCGAGTGCGTGCAGCTCTGCAGAAAATACAGAGGCCACTTGGGGTAGGGTGGCCGAATGGGAGGTCCCTTTGCCTACGGCGGCAGCTCCACTACATCCAATGTTTTGGAGCCGTCAGTGTATATGTGGCACTGTTCGGAGTAATGTTTATCAAGTAGTCGCGCCGCAATTCTCGGCGGTATGCAGAGGTTCTCAATTGACCCTACAATGTTCTAATAACGCTAAACACAATATTCGTGCATCACAAGCACCTATTGCTATTAAGCAATTGCATCTTTTGATCTCATTGTTTGCATCTCTCTGTATGTAGCAACAACATTTCCGTTCAGTTAGTACAAAGCTGCTTCCAACCCTAATGGTAGTGCAACAAATATTTATTTTGGTTATACAAATACGTATACCCACGCACAAAAAGTCATGGAACATTCATCAGAAGGAATAAATGATTCAGAGAAAAACCTTGAGACAAATATGGCAACAACGCCTTTCCAGGCATCAAAGCCTTCCCGCATAAAACCCGAGAGGGCTTTCTTAACTCTCCGGAGCTCGGAACAATACAGTGTGGGTTGTGACGACGGCCCTGTGAATATTAATATTCAAAGTGACCACATAGTACATTTTGGTGCAAGTGAATTTTACCCCGTTCATTTCAGAAAATACAGGGAGTGTGGTTCTACAGGTAAAACTATGCTTTGTGGGAACGAATTGCTGCAACATACCCAAGCTAGTTAGGAATTTCCACTGTTCCCTTTACCATGTTTTACTGATTGCAGGCACAACTTATTAAATAGTAAATGCAGCTAGATATTGCTGGCCAGCGCAAAAGGGTAATAAAACAATAAGGTTTACCTTGGGATAATATCTCTTACCCCACAGAAGACAGGTATGAGTTACAGTATTTTGCACTGTGTGTCTACTCCAATATCGCAAACTATGTTTCTAAATCTAGAGCGGACTAATGATTACATTATAGATTTCTACAGTAGGATATTCCTTGTATCTACCTGGATGCAATATTTCAACTTTACAGTTGCAGCTAGCTATAGGGAATTCCTCGGCCCAAGGCTATAATAGGATATTCAAATTGGTATTCTGCTCACATGGTAGCAATCTTTAGGTCTGAGTAGCATCATATCTTGACTCGTGCCAATGTAAAGATATATAGTGTATATAACTTATTTTCAATTAGATTATAATCTCGTACAACTACCATACATTCAGTAGGAGGAGAATTATGCATTCATAATTTTTGATATTAAACATAAGTCAAAATATATTGGATGTAATTTTGGAATTGTGAAGCTTAAGCCTCTCATTTTATTCCTTGTAGCTATACCAATAGGGGTATACTATTTATGTTTTTATGTTAATTTAATATATGCACCTAATCTGTCTGCCTGTATGAGGCAAGCAGAATGGTGTGTAATTATTTCCCATGTGGTATATTGTTTAGCCAATTATTTTTCATGTGCAGCCTTCATTCTATGCTGCGGATTGGCGCAGAAAAGAAACACTACCTCCGTTGTACGCCAATCTCATGCAGGAGAGACTTGAAACAAACTCTTGGCCTGGCTTCTATAATTTATAAAAGAAGCACCAGTGAAGATTACCCGCTGTGAAGCAACAGCTTTTGATTTTCTTGCCGGTTTTCCAATCTTCATTCTTTTTCCCTCCTATATTACCATAGATGTCTTCACTCAGTTAATTTGGGAATTTATAATTACACCATACCAAAGATTTAATTTTTGTCCTTGAACCTGTGTCTGTTATTTGGTGTTTGCCCATAATACGCTACATCGTTTCGGAAATTATTCATTTTTAGCAATCAATTGGAGTCAGATTGTGCCTTGAAAGTGAAAGCACCGTGTTCACTTGAATTATTACCGCTCACAGAAGCTCACTTTAACTTTAACGATTTGGGTTTGTCAACTGGTGACTCTTTAACCCATTAACCAATCTTACCAAACTCACCAAAGGTACGTGTTGGTTGGGGTTGTTGCTCTGTGGTACGTTTGCAAATCTAGGTTGGTCAGCGGTGGGCTGATCATCCACGTTGGTGTGTCGATTTGAAGAATTCGGTTGGAGAATGAAGGCTTCGCGACTGATGTTCAGCGAGGTCAGTCAGTTGTCCAAATGTAGGGAAAAGGGTGGGCATATGTTCTTCTTAGCCGCAAATAGGCGTTAATCCAGAATGTTGGTGACGTCGCTGAGTGCTGGGCTATTGATGTAGCTCATTGTCTTAAAATAGTACTGTAGTGAGAGTTTGACTCTACTGAGCGGAAGAGTGAGCACGTTCTGGGATTCGATGGGTGTGGAACGGAACGCACCGGTTGTGATACGCAGGGCGTTATTTACGATGATGGAGAGAGGTTCAAGGGTGGTTTTGACTGCTGAATCGTAAACAATTGCCCCATAGTCAATGCGCGAGCGTATTATTGTTCTGAATAACGTCATGCCGGTGTCCGTATCGGCTCCGAATTTCAAGAATGTTACAGAGAGGATAAGTCCGGTTGCATTTTTGCAGCGACTCTCCAGGGCTGTAATATGAGGTGGCCATATGAGTTTAGGGTTCCACACAAGACCGAGGAATTTTATTAATTCCTCGTATACTAGCGGAGTGTTGTTCAGCGTTGGGGTTGGTTTTAAGTGTAAGCCGGGCACATAAGTAAAGTGCATGCTTTTCGTTTTGGAGGGCGGATAATCGAAACCCGTTTAAAGAGGCCCAGTTCCCGACTAGGTTTAGACATCTCTGGAGTTCCTGTTCAATTGTTAGAAGGCTAGGGTGCCTGTAGCTTATTTGTAAGTCGTCCACGTATAGTGATGAAAGCAATCTTCCGTAGCGCAGGTGAATGTCTGCAATCTGGTTGATTTTGAGGATAAAAAGAGTGACACTGAGGACGCTTCCTTCGGGGACGCCTATTTCTTGCGGATAGGATGGTGACAGGGTGTCGCCGACCTTAACCCTGAAGATGCGATTTTGCATGAATTGGTGGATATAACGTGGTAAATGGCCTCTCAGTTGCCGTGGAGATCTTCCATGATGCCATATTTCCAGGGGGTATCGTATGCTTTTTCCACGTCGAAAAAAATTGCAACCACGTGTTCCCCACGGACAAATGCCTGTCTAATGTCAGATTCCAGTCTTACAAGGTGGTCCGTCGTAGAGTGGCGCTTGCGGCCGCCCCACTAGATGCTATTCAGGCCTGCATGCATATCAAGGTAGTCGACAAGGCGCGTGTATATTATTCTTTTCATGGTCTTGCAGAGGATGCTGGTAAGAGCGATGGGACGATAGTTATGTGGGTCACCGTGAAATTTCCCGGGTTCTGGTATTGGGATAATTACTGATTTCCGTCATTGATGGGAAAAAAATAGTTTAAATATAGAGTGTTGAACACTTTAAATAATTATTCACGGGCGCCCTCTGGGAGATTCTTGATCATGTTGATGTGCACCTGGTCTGGCCCAGGTGAAGTTTCACGTGTATGGTCTATGGCACACTGTAGTTCATGGAGGGAGAAAAGTTTGTTAAAGGCCTCTTCGTTTCTAGCAGTAAAGTCAAGATGTTCACTTTCTCGCAAGTCCTTTTCCCATTGGAAAGCAGCCGTGTAGTTTATTTGCGATTTCTGCGTGGGAAGAATAAGTTCTGCCTCCGTCTGAAAGGGTGTTAATAGGTCGCTCGGGTTTTCCTTGGATACGTCGGATTTTTTCCCAAACTTGGGAGAGGGGGTGTTTCGATTAATAGTGTTGACTGACTGAGCCCAGGTTTCACGTTTCTTTTCCACTCGAAGTTTTCGGTATACAGCAGATGCCCTTTTCCATGCTACTCGGTTCCTGGGGGACCGTGCACGTCGGTAGGCATTGTATAGCCTTTCAAGCTTATCTCTTGCTTCTTGCACCTCTCGGCACCACCATGGTTTCGGAAAGAAAGTTGAAGGGGCATGTTGGGGAATGCTCGCCTCGGCTGCGGCTTGAAACTTTTCGTATGGTTGGGAGACGAGGTTGTGTTCCGACATGTTTTTCGGGGATGCAATCCATATCGCTCCACGCGATGTGCGCTGAGTATTCCACCCAGCTGGCTTTCCGGTAGTTGAATCGAAGTTCTTGTGGGGCAGGGTTTCTTGGCTGGTTGGTGAGAAGCGATATGATGACTGGGTTATGGTCGCTGTCGTATGTTGAAGGCAAAACTCCCCAATCGAGTTGGGGTGCCAGAGTGGGGGAGCATATGGATAAATCGATGGCAGTTGCATTTTCGGGGGTGATTTTGGTGGGTTGTCCGTCGTTGAGAAGGACCAGGTTGTGAGTGTTTATGGTGTTAGCCATTATAACTCCCGTAAGGTCTGTTCTCACGCATCCCCATTTTTCATGGTAGCTGTTGAGTCTCCATGGAGGAGTATTAACGAGGGCAGTTGGTTTAGCAATTCGGTTATTAGTGCTTCCGAAAGGTCGTGGCTTCGTGCCGAGTAGATGGATACCACTGTTTTTGGCCTTGGGATGCATATCTTTATAGCGATAGCTTGGAATTATGTCCTTAGGGGAAAGAGGTGGTGAGGTACGCTTTGGTGGATCATAAGTGCCACTCCGCCGTGAGCAGTCACGTTGGTGTGGCCTTCGCGGCGGTGTATGATAAATGGGGGATTCTGAAGGTGGCGGTTTATGGGTGGCGATTGAGGATTGTAATTCGCCTTTCTTGTTTCCGAGTCCCTGGCAGTTCCACTGAAGTATTTTGGTGTTCATTCTGAAGGCTGTCCACACTCGGACTTTGACGATCTAGAGTGGTCGCGTGATTTGTTAGAGCTTTTGTGGTGCTCGCGTTTTTGAGTTTGCCCAGGGGTTCCGGGTCGGGAGTGTCAGCCTTCGGTGGAAAGCGGATTGCTGCGGTCCGGCTGCGAGTGCTCGTGTGGGAGGACGAGGATTTGTGCTCTTTGTGTTTGCTTCGTGAGCGAGTGCGCTCATCTTCTGTGGTAGCCTTTTTGATCTGTGTGGGTGGTTGTGTGGAGTGCGAGCTATTTGGGCCAGGTAAGATGACTGGTTGTTCACAGGTTTCACGTATGAATTTTTTTTTAGATAAGCGCCGTCGTCGAGGTTGTGATCGTTCTCGCGGGTGGCGTGTTCGTGAGTCGGGTTTGTTAACGGAGGGTCGTGTGCCTTGCAGTGAATTTTCACGAATGGAGCCGCAATTGAGACAGGTGGAGGTAGTTCTGGATTTTTGTCCTTGCGGGTCGTTATTTGAGAGTTGTTACTGATCTTTTTGCTCAGTTTCGCCTGGGTATCGGAGGCTTCTTCATCTCTTTGCCTTTTCGTTTTTTGGTAGTATGACTTGCTGCGTGACCAACAGCGGGGAATGCATCCATCTCGGCGTCCTCCACGGCACCTCATAAATTATTGCTAGGACTGTGCATCTATGGTGCAGAGGCGGTCGCTAGGCCGGAATGAGGAAGCACTGCAGCCAGGTAGGAGTGTTGGAGTCTTGTTACGATGTTGTCCTGATGATGTGTGGATGTCTTTGGGGGAGTTTGTTTGTATTGACGATTTAACTGCTTTGGCATGATTGAGGCGGTTTGTGTTTTCGTCTTTCCAGATTTGAATAGCTTGTTTCCGTGTAACTCTGCGTTGATTTGTGTGATTGTTATCTCTTTTTGGTCCATGTGTACTGGGCAGTCGCGGTCGCCTGCCTCATGGAAGCATGAGCTGTGGTAGCATTTAGGGTGGCGGACTGTGCAGTCTTTTCTGTCGTGCTCGCCAGCGCATTTCTTGCAACGTTGGGGTGTGTGCAGCTGGCAGTATTCGATGACGTGGCCGTATTCAAGGCTTTTTTTTGCACATTGGGGGCATGTTGCTACTGGGTAGGTTTTGGTTCTTCCTTGTTCACCCGGGATTACTATAAATTCCGTTGCGTCGTAACCCGGGAAGGTAATTTAGTATGTAGTAGAACTTGCGTAACGTGATTTTAACCATGTTGCTTGACGAACTTCGGTAACTCCGTAGTCTTCAGCTAGACCTCCAGCGAAAGCACTGAGATCTGTTGTAGGCGTGTAACGGGAGGTGTATATAGTTCGTTTGGTATCGTTGAAGGACGGATGTATTTCAACTGTAACTTTGAGTTCGTTTATGTGGGTAATCTTTTGTATTGCGTCAATTTGCTCACGTTCTGCGACGTAGGCCAGTTGTTCTGTGAGTGACTTCATCATTATAAATGGATTAGCTGAAAAGGCCACTTTGTTTGCACCACTTTCGTTGAACGTTATGAGGAAGTGGGTGGAAAATGGTGCCAATCTTCTCTCCCGAGTAGGAGGGTCATTTTGGGAAGAGCGCATTGAGACTACAGCCTCTCGTCACCCGACCCCGTGATCTATCAGGTATTGGAGGATCGCTCTCTCCTTCTCCTCCTTTGGGCAGTCTCTGTGTCCGTCTACTTTGCAGCAAAAACAGTGCTGTTCCTCTGACTGGTATGACTGGGGATCTTCCAGTTTGTTGTGGTCGTCCTGCGAGAAGTATGAGCATCTTTGTATACCTTTACAGTTTCCTTTCGTGTGCCCGTATTTCTGTCATTTATAGCATCGCATCGGACGTCTCTCAAAAGGCATAACCTTGGTTTTGGTGGCGCAGAAGGGAATGTCTAGATACTTTGGTAGAGTAGGGCAGTTGAATTTTAGTATTAAGGCTGTGGTAGTCTCTCTCTTTGGTGTGATCTTCGGTGCGACCATTGCTTCGACAACACAGTCCTCGTATTGAACGAGTCCAGTGATGTACTCCTCGATTTCCTCCATCGGGATATCTTCAACGTAGATCAAACCTGAACTTGTAGAGAAAGTCGGATGTGGCACTATTTGGCATGGCTTTCCACAGAGTATGTTGATGAAGAGAATCGTGTCACTTTGAATTTTGTTTCTACTCTGATGGCAAAGCTTTCGTCGCCGCTGGTGGCGACGCTCAGGACTGGGCGGCCAGTGAAAGAGACCAGCTCTTTTCGCAGAGTGTATGGACAAATATCCGGTCTGTCGTTGGCGTCGAACGTGATCTTCAGGTGTTCTGGAATGGTAGGACTATTGTTGAACAAGTTGTGTTTATTGAATGGAGTGTATTGCTTCTTCCTTGAGTTTCGTTAGACGTTAGACGGTCGTCAATTGTGCTAGGTTCTGCGGCGAAATCTTCTGCTTCCTGTTCAGAGATGCCGGTCGCTTGGTTTAGCAGATTAAATATTTCCTGGACGCTCATGGTCAACTCGTCGATGCAGCCGTTCCTCTGGTAGTCTTCCCCCGAGGTGGCGCTGGTCATCTTGGCGAGGCTGATGTTCTTGACCGTTGGAATCTTGGTCTTCGGTGCTGGAGTTTCTTTCTACTCACCATCGGCTCCCCTGGTTTGCGCCAAGGGCCAGGGAGTTTACTTTAGAGGCCTCTTAACCGGATTTACCGAGTTTAAATTACTTTAATTCAAAGTGTCACAAACATTGCAAGCAAACGTACGGTTTAAGGTCCCAGCACAAACTAGAGACCAGCTTGTGGTATCTGTGGGGTTCTCGGTTAATAATTAGTTTGTGAGCAAACGCGAATTCCCACTCGACTCGTCTCAACTTGTTTCGGCTGATTTCGACCAGCCTCGGCGCGGTTCTCCCCCTCGGCGTCAGCAATGTTGTTGACTGTAATAACTAATACTTCTACTCAAGCACTCCACACACACACACATATATATA
>SDVV010020337.1:0-13341 GCA_016164225.1 Gammarus roeselii
ATATATATATATAATCCTAAACTTGTCTCATTGTCCACCTAAATACGCATTGAAAATATGTGAAACGTACTGCAATCGACCCTAGAACGATGATAAATAGGTTGATGTTCGTCGGTAACCATGTATCTATGTAATAAATAAATATAATCCAGAACTTGTTTCATTATCCACAGACAAAGGGTTTTAGAAAATACGTGAACGTATCTGCGACTTCTAAATGAATCTTAACGATGAGCCCTGGCGAAATTCTGAAAATAACTATAGATACAACGGGGAAAACGGAAGAATTTAATAAAAAATTATAGTTTTAAGGCTCAATATAAATAAAATGAACATATATGACTTACTAACATATATCTATAGAAGCCGTTCGAAACCCTGCCGTAAGCCCTCTGAAAGACATCCCGTAAGCGTAACCCACCGGTAATCGTGCCGTAAGCCAGCTGAGGTCCCCTACCGTATGTCCAAGTGTAATACAACTATAATTCTACCAGACATGCGCCAAGTGATTAGAGGTACACCCTACTGCATATCCAAATGAATCATTACGACATCCCTACCAGCCACGCGCCATGTGATTAAAGATACACCCTACTGCACGTCCAAATGAAACATAACGCTAATCCTACCGAATGCGGCAGATAATTAAAGGTACACCCTACTTCATATCCGAGAGGAGTGCGAGTGACGATAAGATCTCTGTATGACATTGACGGATAGAGGTCTCCCTGTGCGAGCAGGACTTGAAGTAGTTAACTTGACCACAAAAGTAATTGATTCGCCCTACAAGTTCTTAGTAATTACAATGTCCGAGCTATATGGGGACTAAGTTGGACACACAATGTAATATGAAACATCCTATCCATTACATTGTCCCATTTGCGTTTGGACACCCCAAAAAGTAATTAACTTGATCACAATAGTAACTGATTCGCCTTACAAGTTCTTAGTAATTACAATGCTCGAGCTATATAGGGACAAAGTCGGACAAACAATGCAATTAGATACTCCCTAACCATTACATTGTCCCATTTGCATTATGGACACCCCAAAAAAGTAATTAAATTAGCCACAAAATAATTAACTAGACATACAAGTGTTTAATAATTACAATATCCGAGTTACATAGGGACTAAGTCGGATACACAATGTAATTAGATACTTCCTAACCATTACATTGTCCCATTTGCGTTTCGTCACTATATACACCATTTATAGGCAGTAATCGAGCTTCGAGCCTCACTGTTATTGGATGTCTGTGGCATATAGGCAGTCATGGAGCTGCGAGCCTCGCCGTTATTGGATGTCTATGGCATACATGCAGCCATGGAGCTGTGAGCCCCACCGTTATTGAATGTCTATGGCATATAGGCAGCCATAGAGCTGCGAGCCTCACTGTTATTGGATGTCAATGGCATATAGGCAGCCATAGAGCTGAGAGCCTCACCGTTATTGGATGTCTAAGGCATATAGGCAGTCATAGAGCTGCGAGCCTCACTGTTTTTGGATGTCTATGGCATAAAGGCACTCATAGAGTTGTAAGCCTCATCGCTATTGGATGTCTATGGCATAAATGCAGCCATAGAGCTGCGAGCCTCACCGTTAATGGATGTCTACGGCATATATGCAGCAATAGAGCTGCGAGCCTCACCGTTATTGGATGTGTATGGCATATAGGCAGACATGGAGCTGCGAGCCTCTCCGTTATTGGAAGTCTATGGCATATAGGCAGACATAGAGCTGCCAGCCTCACCGTTATTGGATGTATATGGCATACTGGCAGTCATAGAGCTGCCAGCCTCACCATTAATGGATGTCTATGGCATATTGGCCGCCATAGAGCTGCGAGCCTCAGCGTTCTTGGATGTCTTTGGCATATAAGCAGCTATTGAGCTACGAGCCTCACCGTTATTTTATGTCTATAGCATATAGGCAGCCATAGAGCTGCGAGCCTCGCCGTTATTGGTAGTCTATGTCATATATATGCAGCCATAGAGCTGCGAGCCTCACCGTTATTTGATGTCTATGTCATATTGGCAGCCGTAGATCTGCGAGCCTCACCGTTATTGCATGTCTATGGCATATAGGCAGCCATAGAGCTGCGAGCCTCACCGTTATTGGATGTCTATGGCATATAAGCAGCCATAGAGCTGCCAGCCTCACCGTAATTGAATGTCTATAGCATATAAGCAGCTATAAAGCTGCGAGCCTCACCATTATTGGATGTCTATGGCATATAGGCAGCCATAGAGCTGCGAGCCTTACCGTTATTGGATGTCTTAGGCATTTATGCAGATATAGAGCTGCGAGCCCCACCGTTATTGGATGTCTATGGCATATAGGCAGCCATAGAGCTGCGAGCCTCACTGTTATTGGATGTCTTAGGCATTTATGCAGATATAGAGCTGCGAGCCCCACTGTTATTGGATGTCTATGGCATATAGGCAGCCATAGAGCTGCGAGCCCCACCGTTTTTTGATGTCTATGGCATATAGGCAGCGATAGAGCTGCGAGCCCCACCGTTTTTTGATGTCTATGGCATATAGGCAGCCATAGAGCTGTGAGCCTCACCGTTATTAGATGTCTATGGCATATAAGCAGCCACAGAGCTGCTCCCAGAATGTGCTCCCAAGTACGTCTTAAATGTGTTTGGCAGAACGTACTCGAATTCATCATCCAAGGCCTCTGACGTTAATTAAAAATTATCCCTATACCCATACCCGGAAATGCCTCAGCGACCCTCGTTACCACCGCCTTATTGCCCTAACCAGCGTCCTCTGTAAGGCTATGGAAGAATGACATTTGCGACGGGCGCTCGAGCCAATCCACGGCAGGTAATTTCATACGACTAGGACAAGGCATTCGACAGGCTCTCAGAGAGAGGATCATACATACGGTCTTCATATTTTTCGACGTTGAAAAAAACATATGACTCTTCCTGGAGACACGGCATCATGGAAGACCTTCACCGCAAAGGCTTTAAACGGTGAAGGTCTTCCCCAGATATAAAGGGGTGTCCCTCAGGGAAGCGTCCATAGTGTTACACTTTATATCCTTTAATCAATCAGCTTGCAGACATCCTCGCCTTGACAATTATGAGACTGTTCTCTCCACTATTTGTGGACGATTTAAAAATAAGTCACAGTCACAATTGCCTTTTAACAATTCAAACTAAAAATGAACACCAGAAGTGATCAAACCAAGTTGCGAACTGGGTTTGCCTAAGCGGTTCCGGATTTTTGACAGTGAAATTCTAAAGATGCATTCCACTTCGTGTCGACCTACACCTAAAACAAGCACTAACGCTGTCAACACACGCCTAGAATAAAAGAACGATATCAAGTTTCTGGGACTCATTTGGGCCCCATCGCACGGACAACATCCCATTACAGCCTTACTGACCCGCAACGGACAGTCGACGCGAATTATTCACTTACTAACATAATTGAAACGGGGTGCCGACCAGGATACTGGCATGATGTTGTGCAGAACTTTAATACGTTCACGTCTTGACTGAGGAGCTGCTGTTTACAATTCAGCGGAAAAACGAATTTCGAAACGAATTTCGGCATTGCAAACAACGCAATGCACATCGCAACTTGGCGCTTTCTGTTCTACAATCGATTCCTGAATGTACGAGCTAATGAAATTCACATACCCCTTTGGCAAGATAAATTTTCTCTTCAATACTCCATTATGACTAGAGTTTTAATCCCAGGCCCTGCCCTCAATCACGTCACCAATATTTCTGTTAATCGCCAATTTGCAGCTGAAATAAATGTCTGGTCACCATTTTCCCTACAGGCTACACTGTTGACCACACAACCAGCCTCAGCACAACGAACTCTGAGATGCTCGATACCCTTTCATACCATCTCATATTGTATCAGCTAATGTCTTATCAAGGCTATCGGGTCTCCTGTCTCTCCTCTTGAACTCCTCGACTAAGCACGCCTACTATAAGATGATAACATGCCGACAGTCAACCCAGGTTCATAAATTTGACACGAAGCAACTTCTCATACCAATATTTACTGCCGATTATTTTTCAGACGGTTTGAGGAAAAATATGCCGATTCCGGCACATATACACAGACAGTTCCAAAACTGTCGCCGGAGTGGGAGCTGCCGCTGAAAACTATGAAATTTTTTCTTGTGCACTGCTGTGCATGTATGCTGCATTTGAGGAAAAGTTTTATTTTTAAAAAATGGATGTTTCCGCACATGAAGGGTGGCGAACCTATCAGAATCAATGAACTTTGCGCCCAACGGAGGAGCTCTTTAAGGCTCACGTTGGAACTTTGGTGGAAATGGACCCACGACACAGGTACTCGTTTCAGTACTCGTGTCAGTAAGTATCCGAGTCGGAACTCGAATCGGCACCCGTGTTGGTCGCCGGTTCAGTACTCGTGTCAGAACCCGAGTCGGCTCCCGTGTCGGCACCCGTATCGGCACCTGTATCGACACCCGTGTCGGCACCCATGTCTACACCCGTGCCGGCACTCGTGTCGACACCGTGTCGGCTTTCGTGTCGGCACCCGTGTCGGCAACCGTTTTTGGCACCCGTGTCAGTACATGTGTCGGCTCCTGTGTCGACACCCGTATCGACACCCGTGTCGGCACCTGTGTCGACACCCGTGTCGGCACCCGTGTCAGCACTCGTTTTGGCACCCGTGTCGGCACCCATGCCTTAACCCGTATCGGCACATTTGTCGACACCGTGTCGGCACACGAGTCAGCACCCATGTCGACACCCTTTACGGCACACTTGTCTGCACCCGTGTCAGCACGCATGTCGTCACCCGTGTCGGCAACCGTATCGGCACCCTTGTCGGCGCCCATATCGGCGCCTATATCGGCACCCGTCTCGGCACCCGTGGTGGCGCCCGAGTCGTTGCCCGTGCCGGAGCCCGTGTCGGTGCCCGTGTCGGTGCCCGTGTCGGTGCCCGTGTCGGTGCCCGTGTCGGTGCCCGTGTCGGTGCCCGTGTCGGTGCCCGTGTCGGTGCCCGTGTCGGTGCCCGTGTCGGTGCCCGTGTCGGCGCCCGTGTCGGTTCCCGTATCGGTGCACGAGTCGGTGCCCGTGTCGGTGCCCGTGTCGGTGCCCGTGTCAGTGCCCGTGTTGGTGCCCGTGTCGGTGCCCGTGTTGGTGCCTGTGTCGGTGCCCATGTTGGTGCCCGTGTCGGCGACAGTGCCGGTAACCCGTGTATAGGTTCTATATCCGTTTCAATCCAAATCTTGCGTCAGTTAGTGATATGTTGAACAATAAAATGATTCGATATCTAAAACCTGCGTAGGAAGCAGTAAACAAATAATTTACAATTGTTCGTACCCCGCGTAGAACGACTTTATTTCATCGCTTGGATGAATGATCAGTAGCTCGTGTACCCACGGTTGCCAGCCGCACTGAACACCGACACCTTCACATTGCAAGACTCATAGCAAAGATCAGGCCCAGTTTCCGCATGTGATCGCATATTGAATTTATTTCCAGCAAAGAAGCTGATCAATGACACCAATGTTATTTCAAAGGCTCCCTCCAAAGCACATGTAATACCTATAGAGCAGAAGTCGCAGATAAATTCACGAACCAAGCTATTACCTCATTGCATAAATGCTTCATTTATGCAATGTAGCATTTATGCAATTATTTCTGGCTGTTGTAATGAATCACTTATTTCCATAGTCTAGCGATGGATTTTCAATTCTTAAATTTAACACATGAGCTTCATCATCCAATACACTATTTGAATTAACGAATCTAATGTTCAAATCAAATTTGTTACTTCTCATCTCTAGTGGGCCGTCGTTTCGTACTTCATGGAACAAATCTAATTTATAATATTATCATCAATGATCTTTCGGACAAAGTCTATTTTGAGGTACGAAACTAATAAATGGGGTTGGAAAACTAAGAATACATGGGGTTGGGAAATGACGAATGCATGGGGTTTGGAGAATTCCGGAAAATCACGAATACATGGGGTTGAAAAATCACCAATGCATGGGGTTGGGAAATTTCGAATACATTGGGTTGAGAAATCACAAATACATGGGGAGAACTTGCAAAGCCTTTCAGCTGAAGTTCAACGAAACACCGCCAGCTGGCAATCTTGAATGACAGTTCAATTATCAGATGCACGATTTGAATCAAAGGAACAAAAATCCAAAGTGAAAAGGTTACAGCCCGTTTCGTGTGGTCCACCCGTTCATTGTTCACGCTTCAAAACATATTATTATTATTATTATTATAAAACCATGAATTTCCATCGTCTAGCAATGGGTTTTCAATCCTTAGGTATAATACATTAAACTTAGTTTTCAGAAGCGCTATTTGAATTAGCAAAACGAGAGATAAAGTGAATTTGTGACAGCACATATTCTGTCGGCGGCCGGTTTGTAGCTACTTCATGTTTCAAAACATAATTCACAATATATGTTATTGAAAATCTTATAAAAAACAAATGGGCATGGGATTGATGAATCGAAAATGAATACATCGCAGCTCATCTCTAGTGTGCTGCTGGGTCATCTTCATGGAACTGAAATGGATTTCACAATTTACCATCAAACATGTACACATACAAATACACATTCAAAATGTGCACACACCTACCTACATATATGGATGGCAAACAGTGTAATACACATTCAAATGTGCATACACCTGCCTACATGTATGGATGACAATCAGTATATAACACAATCATATGTGTACACACCTACCTACATATATGGATGACAATTAGTATAATATACATTCCTATGTGCTCATACCTACCTAAATATATGGATGATCAATCAGTATAACATTCATTCATAAGTGCAAACACCTAACTACATGTATGGGTGACAATCAGTATAATACACATTCATATGGGCCCACACATACCTACATATATGGATGACAATTAGTATAATTATTTATTTATTATCAAATCCTTTATTTCAATCATCTGGCAATGGGTTTTCAATTTTTAAAATAGTACACATAAAACTTTATTGCCGTTTACACTAATTGAATTAACGTAAACGAAAATTCAAAATGAAATTCGCCGCTGGTTCTGATTTCATGCGACAGATTATAAATTATAATATTATAATCAATGATCGACAGTCAACATCTGATTTGAGGTAAGAATCAGGAATGCCTGGCACGAAATACATGGGGTGGGGCGATCATGAAATACATGGGGTTGGGAAAATCACGAAAATACATAGGATTGGGAAAACCGCCAACACATGTGGCTAATGAATCCTGAGAACGTGGGGTTGGGAAATCGAAATGCGATAACATATTGTAGAGATGGGGTAAGATATGAAAACTAAAGGGTTGAATAAGTGACATAAATTGTACATACAATATATACATAGCACTGGATATACATATTCCATGACGAAATGCGCTTACATATTGTAATGATGGGTATAAAACATTGTATGAATAATGAAGTGGTGAATAGACTACATAAGTTATTTATAAAATATACACATAGCCCTGAAATATATACACTTCATCACCGCTAGGAAATGATTAAATGATTGACAATCAGAATAATTCGATACTGGGTTGCAGAAATCGAATTAATATACTTTTGCTATAAAAGATGAAGCACAATATTAGCTTATGTGTCAACGATTGTATCTTCAAAAATGATGCGGTAAATGGTAGATATGATTTATTAAATTATATTGTCGTCGAGTTGGCCTCTGTCAAAGCTGGGAACTACCTATCGTTCCTCGAAAGTTCAATACGAATTCGTCACTGTCATATCTAGGGGCCGCCGGTTCGGATTACATGTAGCGAAATATTATTTACAATAGTATCATCTGTGCACATACAGAAATGTCTATTTTGAAATAATAATTCCGACTACATAGAATTGGGAAAACCAGTGACACGCGGGGTTGAGAAATGAGAAATACTTGGGGGCTGATAAATAACAAAATACATGGGTGTGGAAAATAACAAGTACATGCGGTGGCAAAATCACGCATGCATGTGGTTAGAGTCCCGAGAAACCTATTGTGATGAGTAGTCTACATTATTGTACGATGACAAAGATGTGGATGGACAACATGAACTATACAGAAAATAGGAATACAAAATAGGGTTGGGAAATCGATAAGCACTTACATATTGCAAAGATGGGTCTAAGCTATTGTATTAATAATGAAGGGGTGAGTAGGCGACATAAGTTATACAAAAAAAATTATACCCAAAACATATACCAAACAATTAAATATACAATATACACACTTCAATACCGCTAGGAAATGATTAGATGATTGACAATCAGAAATAATACAATGCTGGCGTACACAAGTAGGATGAATATACTTCTGTTATAGCAAACAAAGCAAAATGTTAGTTTATAAGGCAATGATTGTATCATCAAAAATGGTACGGTAATTGTTAGAAATAATTCAATGAATTATATTAAAATCGAGTAAACCTTCGTCAAGTTAAAAGCTGCCTATCGTTCCTCAAAAAAAACTGAGTTCGTATTTTAAGTATACTAAAACGACTGGAACATTTAAAACGTAGAAATAGACAAAACGCTAGTTTACACATATGGTAATTGGCAAAGACAATTGTGATCGGTAACAACATTGAAAACGTATGTATCGTCTAAATAAAAACGATTAGATGGTGTCTCAATGGTGAGAGTTATGGTGGTGGTGGTTGGTGGTGGTGGTCGCTCATGAACAGAAATGCTTTTTCTGGTTATTGGTATTATGCATTTAGCTTGTGTTTGTTGGCAAAGTTACCGTTTTGAATTGATCGGTCAACAGACAAAAGTGTTCCATTCAGCTTGGAACACAGAGTAATTACTTGGTGTTTGAAGGGAAGATCGGGATCAAACCATACTCCCAGACTTATAACTTTATCCTCAACAGGAATGTCTGATTTACCTAGCTTGACAGAGAAATTCATTGGAACTGCTTTGCTTTTCGAGTTCGAGCCGAACATGATGCATTTTATTTTTTTCAGAGTTGAGCTCGAGTCCATTTTTATCCTACCAAGATTTCAGATTAGTTGCGGCTATCTCAGCGTAGTCTTTCAGTGCATTCATATCCGACGGCTTTCGGGAAAGCAATATTTGAACATCATCGGCGAACAATACCATTTTCACTTGATTTTTTGGTAATTTACAGTCGATGCCATTTACAAAAACCAGGAACAACGAAGGGCCAAGTATCAAACCTTGAGGGACCCCAATTGCAACTGTTCCCGGATTCGACATAGTTGTGTTATCGAGTTTCACTGAATGTTGTCGATTCACCAGATAACTTTCGAACCAAGTAGGGGCAATTCCGATGTTGTGGAGCTTGCCAAAAAGAATTGTATGGCTTACACTGTCGAATACTTTTGATACGTCTAGCAATACCAGCAGAGATAACTGCCCCTTATCAAAGTTTTTGTACAGATCTTCAGTGATGCTCACAAGTGCGTCTTCTGTTGACAATTTTCGACGATAAGCATACTGGCAGTCATTGAACAGCTTGTTTGATTCGAGGTAATCAATCAATTGGATAGATATTACCTTTTCTAGAATCTTGGATAGGACAGGCAGAAGACTGATCGGTCTAAAGTTGGATGGTTCGTTCTTGTCCCAAGATTTAAGAATTGTTGGTACGATTGCATGCTTCCAGATCCCAGGAAAAGTTTCACTTGCTATGGAGGTGCTAATAACTGTTCAGATATAAGGCAAGGTGACCATGAGGCTGTCTTTTAGATATTGTAGGGCTAAACTATCTATTCCGGTAGAATTTGTGTTCTTCAAGGCAAATACAGCCCGTTTTACTTCGTGTTGCGATACTTGCTTTGGCTTCCATTTGACGTATGCTTCCAACTCGCTGTCTCCATCGAAAGCTTTTGGACTCCATGTTTCTGTTGCGTCGCTCTGTAATCCTTGATAAGCTTCATGGGTTACCTCTTCAAAAACCTGTTTCTCAACTGCAGTGAAATAGTTGTTAAACTCCTCTGAAGCTGCTTGAGTATTCAGATAAGTGGGCGAGCGATCTTTTTTTTTGTAGGCAACAATTATTTTCAGTAAATTCTACGTTTCTTTTTGATTGTTTTTGCAATGTTCTAGTTCCTCATGATGGTATTCAATTTTTGTTTTCCTGACTTCTCGTTTGAATCTTCTATTTTGAATTCGAAATAATTCCAACCAAGTGATGCTTCGTTTTACTCTGCGTTTGAGATATTTTTCAAGTGCAATTTCATTTCTCAGTTGTTCTGCAATCCATTTAACCAGCATGCTTTTCATTAATTTAGTTTACGTTGGCGCCACATCGTTTAGACATGTCAGAAGATAGTCTGTGAGTAATTGGGCTTGCTCTGTGACGTTATCTGAGCGATGTATCGGTTTTATCATCTCGACGTTTGCCACTAGTTGTGCTTTGAAATTATCCGCGGTGTAATTTCTTTTGTGCGTCAGGTTATTTTGTATACTTGTTTCTTCTCTTTTTTGATGTTAATTGTGCAGTTTATCTCCTGGTGGTCCGAGAATGAACTGGGCTCCACGTCGGTGGCAACAATGGATGACGGATTGTTATTTATGAGCAGATTCAAAACAGTTTGGGATTCGAGAGTAACTCTTGTTGCACTTTTTATGAGCTGATGCAGCCCGAGTCTGTCTAAAATCAGCTTTATATTGTTGAATTTCAATTTCAATTGATCGTAATTGAAATTTCCTAAGATGTACAACGTTTTTACTAAGCGGATAGCTTCTCGAAATCTTTCTTCAATGTATTGAAAAGACTGTACTCTTGCTTTGGGAGGTCTGTAAAGAGAACCAACAACAAACGACCTGTTTTTTCGTACCTGGATGTTCACACAGAGGTCATCAACTTCATTGCTGTCGTTGAGCATTACTTGAGAAGAGGTATATTCTTCTCGCACATAAATCACGGTTCCACCTCCTTTCCTTTCTCTATCTTTTCTATAAACATTGAAGCCGTCAATCCCGATGAAGGTAGTGTTAATGTCAGATTCCAGCCAGGTTTCAGTCAGACAGAATGTCAATTGAGTCCTCCTTCCTCATCATTTTGATGTGATCCATCTTTGTTCTTAAACTTCTAACGTTTATATGTTTAATCACAATATTATTTAGGTTCTGATGGGGTATCTGCAGAAATGGTTGCTGAGGGGTGGTCGCTGCTCCCAGCTTGAAAGTTTGCGCCCTAGTCATTTTGTTTTTACTAACAGGACAGTTAGTGTCACTTTGGGATGATTGCAGAGGCATCTCTTCATCGAATATGAAATAAATAGATGAGAAAACACAGAACCTTGCCTGCAATCCTACCATCAGGCTGGTACTATACAGGGTCGATCGCAGACTAAGGCTGTAAACTGCCAACATATAAACCATATTGTTCCTTTAGATATAATATACGTATGAACTAAATAGATGTAAAACACAAAACATAGCCTATATTCAATATCAAGGTTGAATCAAACATCCCACCGCTAAAAAACTCCACCAAAACCAGCTCCGAAATGAATCAAATATACCACAATTAGATACGAATACACACATATATGTCCACTTAAAAAATATAATATAATAATCCATACATAAATATATAACGAATCATTCACTCACAACGTAGCAAACGTGACACGGAAACAAATTTATAAGACCAAGAATAGGTGAGAGCAATCTCACCTAATTTTTCCAAGAGCGCTCCCAACTTTTTGCGTATGGCTATCCTCAAGCGCACCCTCACCAGAAAACTTGCTATAACACTATTCATACCAGAATCGAATAGATATAACTAGCAAAATCGAATATATAACTAGCAACAGGTAATGATCAATTATACTCACACTACAACCATCTCTGAAAAAATATGTACATTAACTGAGGAAAAGCGAGTGGATTTAATCAAAAATATCAATCATGTAGTATAAAATATCATGTATAAACAATGCCTTATATTCAAATCAGTCATTCATAGGTTTTTGATTATTTACTAAATCAGAATCGGCCGTTTCTTTCAAACTGTATAGGGTTGATCAAAATTGGAAGATATTTGTTATGTATTAATCCTAAAACACTGAAAAATCATAAGCACGCATGAAAAAAAATCGATTGAAAAATATGGTAGGTTGGGAAGGTATAAATGCATCCGGCAGTGTATGGTAACCCTTTTGCAAAAATGTGTGTAAATTCCTACATGGTGTCGACACATGTGCCGATATAGTGACACTAACGACGCTGTATATATGCGTACAAAAGTGTTCATGTGTGTCCATGGTGTTTGATATTGAAAAAAAATACGTAAAATACATCCATGTGGAGGGTTCATATGTATATATCAATAACTGCATGCCATACATAACTATCAAAGTTGAATGAAAATATATAATTTTTGGTTAAGTTGGTTAGGATGACTAGATCTTTGAACCTAATATCGCGTATAACTGATCCACATTAAAAAACTTTGCAACAAATGAAGTGAATTTGTTCATGTGGTGTGGGAATTATTTCCTTTCCCTCAGCACTTTATACACTTTACTTCCTTATAATACACTTTTAATGGTATTGACAGCTGATTGCATCTTTGAGTTTAAACAATTGGCATATATTCAACACATCACTGATACAGTGGGAGCTTACTTGGATTTGGCGTCATTTTTTCTATCTTCATCATATTAATGGCCACTTCATGTGGCTCCCTTTCTTGAATACACTGTCGTCAACGGTATAGTGCTACGCACCTATTGTTTTCTAAAACTGTGTCATTCTAACTGGCAAGGTTAGTGTTAGCTAATACTGCTACAGTAAGACCTACATTTAAACTAGTCGGGGGTCGTCAAAAATTGATGGTATCCAAAATTGGTGTTTCGCCCGGGAGCACACGGTCACGTACAAACTCGGGCATAGTTACATGAATACTGACTGCTCCTAGGCTTTTTTCCCCACGGGCGATCATCTTTCACGCTCGCCGGTTGGTAACAACATACGCACAAACACTCAGCACACACAACATGGTTTACCTTCAATCCACAAACAACTACAACATTACCGAAAACAAAACATTACCATACCATAGAAGTGACCTATTTCAATGATATATGTGTTCCTTAGGATAACTTACTCCCACAACAGGGGGAAACCTTGCTTTTTGAAGAATTGATCTATAAACGACAGGGAAATTCATCTGGCAAACAGCGAGTAGTAGAAATTTCCAGGCAGTTGGAAAAAGGGAAGAGGGAGGGCGTTGGACACTGCACTCTCTTCCCCATCTCAACCCAAGAAACGCTCACTCTCGCTGGAAACAATATGGTTCACGAAATATATACATACAAAAACATACATATACACACAT